>PVKU01015388.1:8131-18636 GCA_004027475.1 Anoura caudifer | reverse complement strand
CCTTCTGGTACCCCTATAATTCGGATGTTGGGACGTTTAAAGATGTCCTGGAGGTTCCTAAGCCTCTCCTCATTTTTTTGAATTCTTGTTTCTTCCTTGTTTTTTGTTTGGTTGTTTCTTTCTTCCTTCTGGTCCACTCCATTGATTTGAGTCCCAGTTTTCCTCCCATCTCTGTTGGTTCCCCATGCATCTTTCTTCACTTCACTTATTGTAGCCTTCATTTTTTCATCGAATTTGTGAGCAAAATCAACCAATTCTGTAAGCATCCTGATCACCAGGGTTTTGAATTGTGCATCTGATAGGTTGGCAATCTCTTCATCGCTTAGATAAATTGGCTCTGGGGCTTTGATTTGTTCTCCAGTTTGAGCCATTTTCATTTCTGGGTTTTTGTTTTTTTTGAGGTTTGTTTGTTTGTTTGTTTGTTTGTTTTGTCTAGTCGCGGCTGTTACATAGTGAGGGGTGGAGCCTCAGGTGTTCCCCAGGGCAGGACAGCCCAGTCGCTGGGTAGTGACGCTGTATGTGGGGGTGGGGTCCGAGAGTAGATAATGGCGGTTGCTTTACTCACTCTCAGATTCCAGTCCCTTTCACCGCTTCCCCTTTGCCTGGATTATTTGCATGTGAATGTGGGACCACCCGGTCAGCCAGCCGCCTTGTGCGGCCTCACTGGTTCTGCACAGTTGCCACCCCGTGCCCGGGGTCTGCTAGTCGCCGCCTGTGCACCTGGGGGCTGCCAGCCACTGCTGCCTGCGTGCCCGTCCGCACCTCCGCTTTTTCCTGCCGCGACTCCGCCCCTCTTACCGGTCTGGATGAATCGTTGTTGGACTTCCAAACAGTTTGATTTTCTGAGTTCTGGTTGTGTTCTTGTTTCTAAATCTTTGTTGTCCTTAATTTTGGTTGTGAGAAGAGGCACAGTGCGTCTGCCTACGCCTCCATCTTGGCCAGAAGTCTCAAAGGAGACTTTCAAAAAATCATTGATATGGAAGGTGAAGAAAGTGTTGATGATTCACTTCTGATTTGATAGGGCAAATTTACAAGTAATTATTTTAAAACCCTTAGTAATACAGAGATGTCAATCATAACATTATTACCAAGGCAAAAATTCATCAAATAAGACCACCAGTCAGAATTACATATTTATTTTAGAAGCTATTTTCACAGGACATAGCAACAATTTTTCAGATTTTGGATTGTACAAGATACTGGTTGTACAAATGATACTTCCAAGGCTAGATTCATATGAAGAAAGAATATAACAATTCATAATAGCAATGCAATACATAGAAGTCTATCTTGCACAGAGAAACAAAGTTTATGTTCCTGTGAATGTTTTCAACCTAAGAACACGTTTTTCAAATCAGTTTCTTATAAATAGTTTGTAAAATGGTGTGGGGATTGCCTGAAGGAGTGGGGGTTGCTGTGTAGAGGGGAGAAAAGGGTGAAAACTGGGACATCTGTAATAGCAAAATCAATGAAGTATAATTAAAAAATAAACAGTATGAAAAGAATGCTCTCTGTATCTACAGAGGGAAGGGGCAGCTTCTACATTTTTGAGACTCTTTTTAAACATAATATTTCTATTGTTAAATGAAACATACATGCAGAAATATACATGGATCAAATGTGTGGCTTTAATGAATTATTATAATGTGAAAACCATGCAGGTATGAACTAGAACTTTGCCAGTCACCCAACAAGCCCCTTTCATGCTCCACACCCCACTCACAGGCCCTCCTGCTTCAATAAGAAACCATTATCCTGACTTTTATAGTAGTTGCTTCCTTATAATATCTTTGTAGTTTTATCACCCAAATGTGAATCCCTTCACAGTATATTAAATATTGCCCACAAAGTTATAGATCCCTTTCTTCACCTTTTTCACTTCTTTGTCACTTATTTTTATACTCATAATACTACCAATATAATTACTGGATGTATTAAAGCATTTTTGGCACATTTTCTCCCCATTTCCTCTAACAACAATTTTTAAAATGTCAAACTATATTCACATTATCAGAGCATATAACCTACATAATACTCTCTCCCACTTAACCCATGCTGATTTTTAGTTCTACAATAATTACATATTTAATGCTCACAACCGGTCCTTATATCTAGTTGTTATAAACATATATCTAGAGCTGATTCTGTAGTAGATTCTTCTTCAGGAAGGGCTCCTGAGAATGATGTTCTGATTTGTGCATATTGATAATAGTTTCTTTGAGTTATTAGTACCTGAAAATCACTTTTTCTGGTTATGAAATCCTTAGTTCATGCTTTATTTCTTCTTCTTTTTTAAATTAAATTTATTGGGGTGATGTTGGTTAATATTGGTCATATGTGTTTCAAGTATACATTTCTCTGACAACATGATCTGTATATTGCATTGTGTGCCTAGCACCCAAAGTCCATCATCTTCTATCGGCATGTATTTGCCTCCACCTTCACCTTTTATATATTAAATGTAACCCCATTTTCCTCTGGTATGACATGTTTGTGTTGAAATCTGATGATAATTTAAATTTCATTTTTTAATTATTTTTTATTATTTCATTTAAAAAATATATATTATTGATTATGCTATTACAGTTATCCCATCCCCCCTTTATTCCCCTCTGCCATGCACACCCCCTCCCAGCTGCATTCTCCTCCTCTTAGTTTACATCCATGGGTTGTACATATAAGTTCTTTGGCTTCCCCATTTCCTATACTATTCTTGCCCTCCCCCTATATATTTTTGTACCTACCATTTATGCTTATTCCCTGTACCTTATCCCCCATTCCATCCTGCCACTCCCTGCTGATAACCCTCCATGTGATCTCCATTTCTGTGATTCTGTCCTGTTCTAGTTGTTTGCTTAATTTGTTTTTGTGTTTGTTTTTAGGTTTGGTTGTTGATATTGTGAGTTTGCTGTCATTTTGCTGTTTATATTTTTTATCTTCTTTTTCTTAGATAAGTCCCTTTAACATTTCATATCATACGGGTTTGGTGATGATGAACTCCTTTAACTTGACCTTGAACTCCTTTAACTTGACCTTATCTGGGAAGCACTTTATCTGCTCTCCCATGCTAAATGACAGCTTTGCTGTATAGAGGATTCTTGGATGTAGGTCCTTGCCTTTCATGACTTCAAATACTTCTTTCCAGCCCCTTATTGCCTGTAAGGTTTCTTTGGAGAAATCAGCTGCCAGTCTTATGGGAACTCCTTTGTAGGTAACTGTCTCCTTTTCTCTTGCTGCTCTTGAGATTCTGTCCTTCTCTTTAAACTTGGCTAATGTAATTATGATGTGCCTTGCTGTGTGCTTCCTTGGGTCCCACTTCTTTGGGACTCTCTGAGCTTTCTAGACTTCCTGGAAGTCTATTTCCTTTGCCAGATTGGAGTTTTCCTTCATTATTTGTTCAAATAAATTCTCAATTTATTGGTCTTCCTTTTCTCTTTCTGGCACCCTTATGATTCAGATGTTGGAACATTTAAAGTTGTCCCAGAGGTTCCTAAGCCTCTCCTCATTTTTTTGAATTCTTGTTTCTTCATTCTGTTCTGGTTGGATGTTTATTTCTTACTTCTGGTCCAAACTGTTTTGAGTCCTGGTTTCCTTTCCTTCATGGTTGGACATTTTCCTTTATTTCACTTTTCAGAGCTTTTGCTTTTCCCTCTATTTTGTGACCGTACTCAACTGTTTCTGTGAGCATCCTGATTACCAATGTTTTGAACTGTGCATCTGACAGGCTGGCTCTCTCTTCATTGCTTAGTTGTATTTTTATCTGGAGCTTTGATCTGTTCTTTCATTTGGGCCATTTTTTGTCTCAGTATGCCTGTTATGTAGTAAGAGGTGGAGCCTTACATATTTGCTAGGGCTGGGCAACCCACGTCTCTGCATTGTGGCACTATATGTGGGGAAGGGCTCTGAGAGGGAACAATGACTCTTTGCTCTGCTCTTGGCCAGTTTTCAGTCACTTCCCCCCTTTGCCCACAGCAAATTGGGCCCTTCTGGTGCAGATTCCCAGTTGGGTGGGTTTGTAGGACCCCATGGTTCTCTCCAACGAGCTCTACCGTAAGGCTGGGAGTTACTCCTGCCACCTCAACCCCAACAAGTTTTTTCTGTCAGAGGTTATGAGGCTTTATTTCCCACACTGGAACCCTGGGTTGTGCGGTCTGTCTCTCTCCCCAATTGTTCCTCCCATTCTATCCACATGCAAATGTGAGACTGCCTGGCCCACCAGCCACCACCTTGCCTGCCCCAGTCCTCCAGCCAACACCTACTTGTGAGTCCTCTCCACCCTGGTTGCCCATCCCAGCCCCTCCTACCAGTCTGGATGAGTGTTTTTTCTTTAATTCCTTGGCTGTCAGACTTCCATACAGTTCACTTTTCTGTCAGTTCTGGTTGCTTTTTGTTTGTTTTTTATTTATTTTTGTTGTCCTTCCTTTGGTTGTGCAAGGAGGCACAGTGTATCTACCTACACCTCCATCTTGGCTGAAAGTAGATAATAAAAAATATTTTTTATTTTTTAATTGCAATTGACATACAATATTATATTAGATTCAGATGTAAAACCCAGTGATTAGGCATTCATATAACTTACAAAATGATCACCCAATAAATCTGGTACCCATCTGACACCATACACAGTTGTCACAATATTATTGACTAGATTTCTTATGCCATACATTGCATCCCCATTACTATTCTATAACTGCCAATTTGTAATTTTTAATTCTTCACCATTTTCACCCAAACCCCTAAAACCTCTCCCACCTGCCAACCATCAAAAAGACTCATATACCTATGAGTCTGTGTCTGGTTTGCTTGTTCATTTATTTTTTTAAACTTGAAAAAAGAATTTTCTTTTTTAATAGTTCATTTTTATTGTATTTTTTCCATTACCATTGATTCCCCTTACACTCTCTTCTACCTGCACCCACCTCATCCCCCTCAATCACCACACTGTTGTCCATGTCCACGAGTCATTTTTCTTTTTTGCTCAATTCCTCCATTGCCCGGTCTCCCAGAGCTGTCATCCTGCTCTCTCTGATTCTGTCTCTATTTTGCTTGTTAGTTCAGTTTGTTCATGATATTTCATATATGAGTGAAATCATATGATATTTGTCTTTCTCTAACTAGCTTATCTCACTTAGCATAATGTTCTACAGGCCCATCCATGCTATTGCAAAGGGTAAAATTTTCTTCTTTTTTATGGCCGAGTAGTAGTCCATTGTGTAAATGTACCACAACTATTTGTTCTAGGACACACACAAACTGAAAGTAAAGGAATGCAAAAATATATTTCTTGAAAATAGAAACAAAAAATCTTGGGTAGCAATACTTATACTAGACAAAATAGACTTTAAAACAAAAGCTATAACAAGAGACAAGGAAGGACCCAACAATTCCACTTCTGGGTATTTATTCCCCCAAAACCAAAAACACTAAATCAAAAAGACAGGTGCATCCATTTCTTCATTGTATCATTATTTACAATAGCCAAGGTATGGAAGCAACTTAAGTGTCCATCAGTAGGTAAATGGATAAAGACGTGGTGCATATATACAATGGAGAGCAGTCATAAATTAAAATGAAATCTCTTCATTTGCAACAACATGGATGGACCTAGAGGGTATTATGCTGAGTGAAATAAGTCAGACAAAGACAATGACATACGATATCACTTATGTGTGGAATCTAAAAAACCAAATATTGAAGTATTGTCAAAAAGTTAAATGGAGACATTTGTACTTGAACAACAATAAAAAAATGTTCTGTGGGTCTACAAGTCTGTTTCTGAAGCCCTTCCTTTGTTCCATTCTCCTCAGATTTAATAAACATCTTCTCAAAATCACCTAGACTTGTGTTATAAAATCTTTCTTGCATGAAGTCCAGAACCCACACACCACCAATGGGCCTTAGGCAGATCTGTTCTTGGCCAGACCCTGTCTGGTAACAATATGATGCTAAATATTATTTTTTATCGTATTGATAGATTGGGGTGCATTGATTGATTTTAAAATATTGAACCAGGCTTGCATACCTGGAGTAAAACCTGGTTGTGGTATAGTACCCTTTTTATACATTAGTGAATTTCATTTGTTAAAATTTGTGTGTGTGGGGGGATATTCTTGAATCTATATGTAGGAGTGATATTGATTTGTAGTCTTTTTGTATGCTCTCTTTGTGTTGTTTGGTGACAGTATAATTCTGCCTTCATTAAATGAATTTGGAAGTGTTCCCTCTTCTTCCACCCATGTTTATATAAAATTGCTGTTATTTTCTTTGAATATTTTATGAAATTAACCAATGAAACAATCTGGTCCTGGAGTTTTCTTTTTTGGGAAATTTTAATGCACATTCATTTTCTTTAATGTGTATTCAGGTTGTTTATATTTTCTTGGCTGTGTTTTAGTAGTTTGTGGTTTCTGAGGACTGGTCAATTTCTACTAAGCTGTCAAATTAAGTGAACATGAATTTATTTTTAGTATCTTTTATTTTTTGAAATTTTTATTGTTGTTCAAGTACAGTTGTATCTATTTCCCCCAACCACACTCCCCTGATATTTTTTGAATTTTTATAACTGTGGTAAAATATACATAACATAAAATTTACTGTCTTAACCATTCTTAAGTGTACAGTTCAGCAGGGATAAATAAATTCATAGTGTTGTAAAAGCAATCTCAAGAACTATTTGTCTTGCAAAACTAAGTATCTGTACCCATTAAACAACTGGCATTGCCCTTCCTCAAGGCCTTGGAAACCACCATTCTACTCTATGTCTCTATGAATTTGACTACTCTAAATACTTCATATAAGTGGAATCATAAAGTATTTGTCTTTTGGGGACTGGCATGTTTCATTTAGCATATTGTCCTCAAGGTTCACCCACAGTGTAGCATATACTATAATTTCCTTCCTTCGTACGGCTGAATAATGTTCCACTGTATGAATATGCCACATTTTGTTTATCCACTCAGACATCAGTGGACACCTGGGTTGCTTCCACATTTTGGCTGTTGTGGAAAATGCTGTTATAAACATGGGTGTACAAATATCTCCTTGAAACCCTGATTTTAATTGTTTTGGATATGTACCCAGAAGTGGAATTGCTGAATTACATGGTAATTCTATTTACAACTTTTTGAGAAGCCACCATACTGTTTTTCATAGTCGCTATAGTATTTTACATTATAACCACAGTGTACACAGTTTCAATTTTCCCACATCCTCACTAACACATTTCCTTTTCCTTTTTTAAAAAAAATATCAATTCAAAAGAACCTATGCACCCCAATGTTCATAGCAGCACAATGTACAACCAAGTGCTGGAAGCAACCTAAGTGCCCATCAGGAAATGAATGGGTCAAAAAACAGTGGTACATTTGTAGAAGAAAAGTCAACTAGGACAAGGTGACCCAGAAGATGGACCGGGAACTGGGAAAGAGTTTTGTTTAGGTTACTTAGAAACCACCAAACCATCTGGTTTCAGTTAGGTAGTCATAATTTCTGCTTTGGCTTCTGTACACCCAGCTTCCAATAAGGACACCTCAAGGCTGGAGTTATTTTCGCATCAGCTTCTGTACCTCCTGCTTCTGCCACATAGGATAGGGCATCCAGAGAGCAATAAAAGCCCTGCTCAGCCAAGGATCGGGGCCCAGAATTCGGAGACTGCCTCCTCTGGGTCCGCGTGTGTAATAAAGCCTCACTCCGTTACCCCAATCGCGCCAGAGTCATTATTTTCCGAATTATTTTCCGTAACATTTTGGCTCCCTGACCGGGAAGCGACTCCTGCGAGCAGGCTGTTTGCCTCTGGTGAAGGTGGCCGGGACTGACGGGGCGAGCCAGTGGCTGGAGGGAAGCACATGCCCTGGTGATTTTGGGTCCTGGAAAGCTGCGGCTCGCCTCCACCTGGGGTTCCAAGCTGCCCTTCAACCTGGGCAGGCGGGGAAAGTGGACTGAGGCTTGTCTGGAAGGCGCTGAATCGGTAAGTGCCCCGGGGACTGGACCTGAGACCAGGAAGGGGGCTGATCACCCTCTTAGGCCCCAGTGGCCTCAGATATCCAGACCAGGCTTCCCTCTCTCAGGAGGGAACTCAGACCCTAGTGGCATCAGATATCCGGACCAGGTTTCCCTTTCTCGGGGAGGGAAAAGTAATAAACTCTGCAAAATTGTGTGTCTGAAAGAGAATGAATGTGTTTATGGCTCCACAGGTGTCAGCCTACGGAGCATGAGTGGGCCCTAACCTGCGGTTCCTTGGTCTGTCATATGGCATAACGGCTGGGAAGCTAACCTGGACTCTATGCGGGCAGGCTTAGTTAAGACAGACCTAAGTTCCTCGTGAGAGGAGAGGCCAGGTGGGTGAGTGAGAGAACCCTGAAACCCTTTGTTTGTCTGCACCGTAAGGGGAGGAAACGTGGGGATCATATGGGCAGAAGGAAATCCACCAGGACTTGCCACTGGCTGCACTCCAGAAATCATAGATTTGAAACCGGGGGTGCAGCTTCGCTGTGTCAGGCAGTACCACATACCCAAGGGAGCCAGGATAGGGATATTGGTCCCCTGCCAGTCGAGGTGGAACACACTGCTCCCGCTGTTAAGAGCCAGATGGGTCCGGATATCGCCCCGTGCAGGATCTCCGAGCAGTTGAAGGACATTACGAACTGAAAGAAGGGCTGTAATCAGTCAGCAAACCAGACCCAGGAGCAGAAAACAGCTTTGGGAATTTTAGGGACAGCTGGATTCTGCCAAATATGGATTCCAGGGTACGCAGAAATAGCTAAACCACTGTATCAGGCCCTAAGGGGAGGCCAAGACTGCCCCACTCAACTAGAGACCAGAGCAGCAGAGTGCCTTTGAAAGATTAAAAGAACTCCTGGTCAGAGCTACAGCCCTTGTCCTGCCCAACCCTGACAAGCTATTCTCCCTGTTTGCCCATGAATGAGATAAGCCCTAGGGGTCCTGACTCAGGAGGTCAGGCCTTGGCACAGGCCTGTAGCCTATCTGTCCAAGTAGGTAGACAATGTTGCGGCAGGATTGCCCCCCTTTGCTTGAGGGCGATAGCAGCCACAGTAACCAACCTCCTAGCTGGACAAGGACACAGATGGCTCTGGTTCTGAAGGTCTTTAACAGAGATAAGGTGTTTGCAAGCTCTAAGCTTTAGGAAAACTGCAAGATGTGCCTGCAAATTTAGGGACTTTTAGTGGAAGGTACCAGTGGTGCTAGGGATTTTTTGCTGCCACATACTGAGTTTAAGTATAGTCCTTCCCAGTGTGGGAAAGAAACTAGGATTAAAAGTGAATAATGGTTAAAAATCTGGATGTGTAAGAATATGTATAAAGGATGTGAAAGTTTTAAACCTGGAAGAAAAGAAACCTCAACTGCACTTTTTCTGGCATTATGGGAATGTGGTTTCAGTAGGGTATTGTTTCTGAGCAGAATCCTGTATCTGTAACACCCAATTTAAGGTCGCCTGTAACCAGTTGGGGAGCATGACCTTGTTACTTGGGACCCAGGAAGGGTCATTTGGGGCTGATGTGTCTCAGTCAGAGGTGAAAGTGCATGTCTCTGCCAAGAGACTGGGCCTGAAAGAGCATGTCTCTGCGAGGCACCAATGGATGCATTGGTGCAAGAGAATGCCTCTACCTGTGTATTGTTTCAGATTTTGCTCTGTATCTGCTCTGAAAAGGAAATTGGGGATTCCAGGGAAGGTTGGAACTTCATAATCTGTAGGAAAGTGAACAAGGAAAAGGATGATTAGAAGGTTTGTGAATGTTGCAGAAGGTTTGTGAATGTTGCAGAAGGTTTGTGAATGTTGTAGAAGGTCTGTGAACGTTGCAGAAGGTCTGTGGGAAACTGTAAAGATAAACGGAAAAGTGAAAGTTTTGGGAAGGAATTATGTGGTGTTAGTTAGTAATGGAATGTGTAAGGCATAGGGATGCAATTTTGGTGATATTAGAAGGAAAAGGATTTTCCTTCACACTTTGTATTTTTCTCCCTACCTGATCCCTCCAGAATTTAGCATTCTGATGGAGTGATTGATGACATAAGGTTTCTTTGCATAAAACAAATAAGACTAGTCATTAATAGTTGTTTGTTAACCAAGACTGACTGGAATGTCACGCCTGAAGGAGGCATGTATGGGTTCTGGTTGTCACCAGAAAGCCCTGAGGAACTGGGATTGACTTGCGTAGCTGGCGAAAGCCCACGAGAAAAAGCCTGGTACTTTGGTTGGTTGTGCGGTTTGTGCCAGTCTTTCCAGGGAAGGAACGAAGGTTGCTTTCCTGAAAGATGGCTAAAAAGGAACCTGTAGGCACAATAGAAGGCCCAAGGATTTGAGTGCAATGACTGGTACAGGCGAAGCCAGATGGCAGATGTGTGGCTCTGCTTCTGTGCCCCAAGGGGCAGACTGAGAAGTCAATCTAAGGGTTCCCTGTGTGAGTTCCAGCAAAGCAGACTTAAAGATCATAGGTGATCTAGGCTGCTCTTGGTGTGTTTATGCAAACGAACAGTCAAAATTAAAAGCA
>PVKU01015387.1:0-18536 GCA_004027475.1 Anoura caudifer | reverse complement strand
ACTCCACTACGACATCTACAATGGTGCAGTGCAGAGGGCTACGAAACAGTTTGCTCTTCTACCACACTGTGCGGTGGCTTCTATGAGCCAGTCCTTCCGTGTGAGAATCAGTCCTTTCTCCATTTCATGCAGTTTCTGGGTGTTTGCGGTTACTTGTGGCTGAACATAATCTCTCAGTGATTTCAATTATCTTTGGTTGTATGTGATGGAACTTCTGTGCACTTTTCCTCTAGTAAATGCTTCTGTACTTTCTGAAGAAATAATAAGTTTTTCCTAAGCACTCTTATGCTAAGAACTATTACTGTGTTTTTTATTTCCTGAGGTTATATTTTTTATTTAAAAATTTTTTTCTTGTATTTATTGGGGTGACATTGGTTAATAGGATCATGTAAGTTTCAAGTGTACGTTTCCATGATACTAGATCTGTATTTTGCACTGAGTGCCACCATCTAAAGTCTAACCATCTTCAGTCACCATACATCCAGCCCCCTCTACTCCCATCCCCTTCCTTCTAGCATTGCTGTCCATGTCTGCAATTTTCAGTTTTATGTCCCACATGAGTGAAATTATATGGTTCTTAGCTTTTTCTGACTGAATTATTTCACTCAGCATAGTAATTAATTCTCAAGGTCCATCCACATTGTCACAACTGCCAGTATTTTGTCTTTTCTTATGGCTGAGTAACATTCCATTGTGTATATGTACCACGTCTTCATTATCAGTCCTCTGTCTAAGGGCATTTTGGTTGTCTCCATGTCTTGGCTACTGTGAATAATGCTGCGGTTAACATAGGGGTGCATATATCTTTGTGAATACGTGTTTTTGAGTAGATACCCAGGAGAGGGATTGCTGGGTCATAGGTAACTCTCTTAATTTTTTAGGAACCGCCAGACTTTTCCATAGGGGCTATAGCAGTCTACATCCCCACCAGCAGTGAATGAGGGTCTCCTTTGCTCAACAACCTCTCCAACACTTATTACTTATCTTGTTGATAATAGCCATTCTAACAGGTGTGAAGTGGTATCTCATTGGAGCTTTGATTTGTGTTTTTCTACTAGCTAGTGAGGTTAAACATCTTTTCATATATCTGTTAAAAATGACATTAGAATGACATTTCTTTTAAAAATGACATTAGAATTTTGATTGGGATTGCATTAATTCTGTATAATGCTTTGAGTAATAAGGCCATTTTAACTATGTTCTTCCAATCCATGAACACAGAGTATCTTTCTGTTTCGCTCTGTCTTTTTCAATCTCTTTTAATAGTGCTTTGTAATTTTTAATGTACAGCTCTTTCATATCCTTTGTTATGTTTATTCCTAGGTATTTTTTTCTTTTGGTTGCAATTGCAAACAACAAAAGAAAAAAAACAGATTTTTTGTTAACAAATTCCCTTTTCTCAAGTTTTATTGTTAGTATACAGGAAAGCAGTGGATTTTTGTACGTTGATTTTGTATCCTGCAACTTTACTGTAATTGTTTATTGTTCCTAATAGCTTTTTTTTTGGTGGTCTTTAGGGCTTCCTATGTACAGAATCATGTCAGTTTAGGTGTGTCTCTTGAAGGCTCATATGGTTGGGTTTTGTTTTGTGATCCAGTTTGCTACTCTGTACCTCTTTATTGGTGAATTCTGTCCATTTACATTTAGGGTAATTATTGATGTATGAAGATTTTCCATAGCCATTTTATCCTTTGTTTTCTAGTAAATTTGTGCTTCTATTGGTTCTTTTCTTTTGTGTTTCTATCAGTTGTTTTTGTTTGGTGGTTATTTTTTAAATTATATTTTATTGATTATGCTATTACAGTTGTCCCAATTTTTCCCCCTTTGTTCCCCTCCACCCAGCAACCCTCACTCCCTCAGGCAATCCCCACACCATTGTTCATGTCCATGCATAAGTTCTTTGTTTACTCTATTTCTTATACTGTACTTTACATCCCCATGACTATTCTGTAACTCTCTCTTTGTACTTCTTAATTCCCACAACTCTTCACCCATTCCCCCACACCTCCCTCCCATCTGGCAACCACCAAAACAGTTTCTGTATCCATGATTTGTCTCTATTCTTCTTGTTTGCTTAGTTTGTTTTTAGATTCAATTGTTGATAGATATGTATTTATTGCCATTTTATTGTTCATAGTTTTGATTTTCTTTTTCTTAAATAAGTCCCTTTAACATTTCATATAATAATGGCTTGGTGATGATGAACTCCTTTAGTTTTTTCTCACCTGGGAAGTTCTTTGTTGGCCCTTTGAGTCTAACTATGTTTTTTAGGTAATCTTGGTTGTAGGTCCCTGCCTTTGAAGCTGTAGGTCCAATGACTTTGAATATTTCTTGCCAATCCCATCTAACCTGCAAAATTCCTTTTGAGAAATCAGCTGAAAGTCTTATAGGAATTCTCCTGTAGGTAACTAACTGCTTTTCTCTTGCTGCTTTTAAGATTCTTTATCTTTAACCTTTGGTATTTTGATTTTGATGTGTCTTGGAGTGGGCTTCTTTAGATCCATCTTGTTTGAGACCCTCTGTGCTTCCTGGATTTGCATATCCAGTTCCTTCACCAAAGCAGGGAAGTTTTCTTTCATTATTTGTTCAAATACATTTCTAATTTCTTGCTCTTTCTCTTCCCATTCTGGCACCCCTATGATGCAAATGTTGGACCTTTTGAAGTTATCCCAGAGGCTGCTTACACTATCCTCATTTTTTAAAATACCTTTTTCTTCTTTCTGTTCTGATTGCTTGTTTTTTGCTTCCTTATATTCCAAGTCATTGATTTGATTCTTGGCTCCATCCATTCTACTGTTGTTTCCCTGTAAATTTTTCTTTATTTTAATTAGTGTATCCTTCATTTCTGACTGGATCTTTTTATATGCTGTTGGGGTCCTCACTAAGTTCCTTGAGCATCCTTATAAACAGTGTTTTGAACTTTGCATCTGATAGATTGCTTATCTCTGTTTCATTTAGCTCTTTTTCTGGAGTTTTGATCTATTCTTTCACTTGGGCCATGTTTCTTTGTCTCCTCATTTTGTCAGCCTCCCTGTGCTTGTTTCTATGTATTAGGTAGAGCTGCTATGACTCCATGTCTTGGTAGCAGAGCCTAATGTAGTAGGTGTCCTGTAGGGTCCAGTGGCACAGTCTCCCCTATCACTCAAGTTGGGTACTTGAAGTTTATTTTACCCTCTGCGTGGGCTGAGTACAGCCTCCTCTTATAGTTGAGCCTTGATTGCCACTGGCAGGTCAATTGGAGGGATTTACCTAGGCCAGTCAGCTGGAAGGACTGTCTGTGACCACCAACCTCCATCCTTCATGGAGGATCAGCAGTGCAGGGTAAGGGTGGTACTGCTCCTACATGGTCTGTACTGTCCACTGTGTGTGCATGCTCTGAGGTTTCCTGGATGGTGCAGGCTAAGGTCAGCCCCCCACCTGTGTTTTGCCCTGGGCTACCATGCATGAGCTATAAAGCAATCTGAGATGGCTGTACTTGTACTGGACTTGGTGATTCCCAGGTGAAGTCAAGCTGTAAATCTAGGCTGGTTGCTGCTAGTGCTGGGCCTAGGGCCATTTAGCAAGAGGTCTGTGTGCCGGGGCTCACTGAGGCCAGCTGTTGCTTGTTTGAGAGGATTTAGGAAATTGTGAAGCATGAGCCAAGACCAGCCATTCATATGGGAAAGCAGCTTGGGTGGTCTCATAAGTTGGGTGGAAGGAGTCTCTGGGGATCTCCAGAGTGGGGCAAATAGTGTTAGCCAGGTGATGGTGACTCAGATATGGCTCTGTGGCTCTGTGCGGGGAGGGTTCAGAAAAGGGACAATGGCCTCTGTCTGCCTTTCTGTCTGGGAGAAAGCTGTCCCCCAGCTCTTGCTTTGATGCCATGCTCTTCATTTTCTCCCTGGATGCTGCTGGTGCCTTTCAAACTGCTACCCCAGTACTGCAGCTCAGAGGGAGTGAGTCGAGTAAGTTTGTGTGTGGGTTCTTTAAGAGGAACTGCTTGAGACTCCAGAAATTTCTTTCACTGACTCAATCCATGCTGGTTTTTGCAGCTAGAAGTTATGAGTACTTAACTTCCTGGGCACTGGAACACTGGGCTAGGGGGCCTAGTGTGGGGCTGGGACTCCTTGCTCCTAAGATATCCCTCATGGATTTTTATCTACCACCTGTGGATGTGGGACCAGCCTGTTCCATGTCTCTACCCCTCCTGCCAGTCCTGGATGGATGTGGTTTCTTTAATTCCGTAGTTGTCAGACTTCCCTTCAACTTGATTTCTTACCATTCTGAGTGATGGCTGTTCTACGTTTTAGTTGTAATTTTGATGTGGTTGTGTGAGGAGACAAGCTGTGTTTACATATGCTGCCATCTTCACTTGAAGAGTTAATCCATATTTCTTTCCTCTGTTTCCCCTTTTTGTAAGCTAAGTTTGGGGGCTTATGTGTGTTTACCATTAGTTTTATTAAAAAGAAAGTGGCATATATACAGTAGTTTTTTTCCTTTTCAGTGTATCTGATCTCCATCCTCCTTTGCCATTTCAGACATTTACCCCCTTTTATGTTTTTGTTATTGCAAATTATCCCTGTTTATGCTGTAAGGTTTTTTTTTTTATGATGTTACTCTTAGTGTTGTGAACTTTTGCTTTTTGTTGCAGGTAGAATAACCCTCTTGAATATTTCCTGCAATGGGAGTCTTCTGGTGGCAATTTCCTCAGCTGCTCTACATCTGGAATAGTCCTTATTTCTCCTTCAGTTCTAAAGAATAACGCTGCTGGATATATTATTCTTGGCTGACGATTTCTCTCTTTCAGTAGCTTAATTATTTGGTTCCACTCTCTTCTGGCTCAGTAGAGTTTCTGCTGAGAAGTGTGATGATAACCTGATGGGCTTTCCTTTGTAGGCCACTTCCTTCTTTTCACTGGCTGCTTTGAGAATTTTTTCTTTGTTATTAGTTTTTGACAGTTTTAATACAATGTGCTGTGGAAAGAGTCTTTTTAGATTAAAAGGTAAGTAGGTGTTCTGTTTGCTTCTTGGATTTGAGGATCTAGCTCTTTCCATAGGTCTTGGAAGTTCTCATTCACTATTTGTTTTCTCCTTCTTTTCTTCTTCTGGTATGCCTATTATTCTTATATTGCTTTTTCCTTTGGAGTCAGATAGTTCTCATAGGGCTCTTTCCTTCTTCCTTTCTTCCTTTCTTTCCTTTCCTTTTCCTTCCTTTCTTCCGTCCTTCCTTCCCTCTTTTTCTAATGCTCAGATCTCTCTCTTCTTCCCTTTGTGTCATTTCTAGATTCCTATCCTCAGTATCACTAATTCTTTCCTCTGTCTGGTCAGCTGTATGTCCTGTGCTCAGAAGTTCATTTCTCATGCCCTTTAAAGTTTCTGTGTCTTTGGTAGAGTACTCGTTTTGTTCATTAATTTTTTTTCTGAGTGCATTAAATTTCCTGTCTGTATTTTCTTGCATCTCATTGAGTATTTTCAAAACTGTAGTCTTGAACTCTCTGTCATTTATATAACACATTTACATGAGTTCCTGTTTGCTTTCTGGAGGTTTTTCATTTTCTTTCTGAGCTGCCTCACTTCCTTGGTTAGTTACGGTATTTGATGAGCTCATTTTCTGTCTAGACATCTATGTATTGGCACTTCACGAGCAGATTTCTGCGAAGAGGTCTTTCTACTATTTTCTAGTAAGTGGGGCTGAATCACATATTTTTTAGTTCTGACACCCCAAAGCTGACCTCTGGCTGCTGTCCCAGGATGGTTAGGGGTGGGGTTTGTTTTGCCCTCTACATAATGGCAACCTTGGACCTCTGTAAGGTCTTCCTCACATGCCCCAACCGGGGGTCAGTCACAGAGGGAAATAGTGATTTTGTGGTAATAATTCTTGGGTTTTCATTTAATGTGCTCTGAAACCCAGCATCAAGGGTGACAGGAAGCAAGTTTTGGGAGTATAAGGGCCATCAGGGCTCTGTGGCTTTGTTTCTTCTTTGGAATACTGACCACCTGACAGCCATGGTAGAACCCCTGCACTGCGCCTTTGCCCAGGCCTTTCCACAGGCTCAGGCTCAGGTCACACCACTCACTCCTTCGGGAGTGCCCACAGAGACTCTGCTCTACCTGGACTAAGGAAGCGCCAGCTACAGCCAACTGCCTCCTCTCTATGAGCCTGCTGAAAGCTCCGTGAGCTCCAGGCTGCAGGGCTGTATTAGGATCCCGCTTCCAATGAAGCTGTTCTTACTGAGAGCGTGATCTTCTTTTTCGTTTTTACCTTTTTAAAATAAATGATTTTAGGGAGAGAGGAAGAGAGTGAGAAAAAGAGAAACATTGTTTTGTTCTACTATTTATGCATTCATTGGTTGAATCTTGTATGTGCCTAACCAGGGACTGAACCTTGAGGCATCAGGATGATGCTCTAACCAACTGAGCTACCTGGCCAGTGTGAAAGTATGATCTTAATGTTATTGTTTCAACATCCTGCACATTCCAGGCAGTTTAAATGGAAAAGATACTCAATTTAGCACAAATGTTTGAGTGTGTCTAGGATATATTGGCACAAAGAAAAAAGTTCTTGAACTCCTGGTGCTTATGTTTTTGTGTAAAAAGAGAGATGGTTAAATGAGAAAGCTTTGGTTTCTAAGAAAATAGAGTTGTTGAAAATAAGGAAACAATGGCAGATGACATAACAGAGAACTGGGGTGGATCATACATCTTCATTATGGAGGGTAGGGGCCTCAGTGAATGGGGATGTCATCACTGACCATCATTTTCCCCATCTAATACATCTGAAAGACCTGAGGATCTGCTCGAGTGTGGATTTAGACAATGAGCAGCAATACCAAAGGTTCTGCATTCCTGGGATTAGCAGCAATGGTCTTGCATAAACGTGTAGACATGGTGCTAGTTTCAGAGCACGTGCCATTTGGTTATGAGTATGGACATGGGAATGTGGCCTGAGGGGCTTCTCACTGCTTTAGGCCATGGTATTTATGTTTCTACTTAACACCAACTGAAATCATTTGAAATTCCCTTTTGATATGGCATATTGTTTTGCTGTTAAACTGAGTGACAATTTGTGTGCATTATGAATGAAACCTCTGGGTTCCTCCCAGTTTAAGAAAGAGTTCTGGTCATTGCACCGCAGCAGCCCATCACAGGTTTTCTACGGTAGAGTGATGCCTGTTCAAGTCCAATATGGTTTCCTGGTGAAAACACCAGAAAGCCACTGACGTTTAGAGGACAGTGATCTAAGGAGAAACTGAGGTGGCCTGCAGACAAAGTATCGGCAGAGGAGGTATATATATCTTCAAACTGGGAAATTTTCTGTTCCTTTTTATAAGATGAGCAGCTGGAAGTTTTTTGTTTCAATGGAATGCACAAAGCTTTCCATGTTTATTTTTGCTGTTTTCAGGGATCATTTCCATGTTTATGCTTCCAGATTTTATGAAACATGGGGTAAACAATGATGATTTTTATTTCATTAAACAGCAAAGGAAATCCAGACTTGGTCCCTTTTCTTTTTTAGTGCTAATTTATGCTTTCTAAGCAGTGTAAAGATTATGTGATTTTATAATCATTGGTATCTCACATGATCCCCTGCCCCCATCATTCCTCCCATCATGCAAATGAAGAAGGTAGAGCACAAACCTTACCCAAATTTACATAACCAGTCTGACCCCCTCATCATCAGCAGCCATTCAAGGGTGGACAGCAAGCAAAGGCTGGACGAGGACAGGGCTGACCCCAACGAGATCTGTGCACAGGTGCTATCTCATAGAGGTGATGGACACAGGCCACAACCACCATACTGAGGAGACTGCAGCTGAGGACATGGCAGCTGACTGAAGATGCACAAACCTCTGTTGTCCTCCCTGAGCTTCCAGTGGGAAAGCAAAGGGTCACGTGGTGGGGGATGCATTTTGGGAAGTGATTATAGCAGCATGAGGGTTTGGAACAGGATAAATCCTGCTATTCCAGGCCCTGACTCTCAACTCTCCAGGCTCCTGAGTTGTGTTTCTTAGATGATCTTAGTGTAATGTGCAGCTCAGAAAGTGTGAAGTCCCTTCATCATCAGGACAAGCAGATGGACTCTCTTTGGGGGATGTGTTTGGGGGCCATAAGACCTACTCCTCTGTAACATGGGAAGGCACTGAGAACACTTCACACTGTTAAGAGCACATGTTTTGAGTGTGTGATGAGGTTTGTGTAAAACCCCAGTGTATGCATGTGTCTTTGAGCCGTTATTCAGTATCACTCTTCTGTGTAACAGGCCTTCTAGTAGGTGCTGCCGTTAAAAAGGGGAATAAATGTAGAGATCCCTGTCTCCTTGAAGCTGATACAGGAAGCCAGAAACAACAGATAGAAGTAAGATATATAATGTATCTTAGTCCCAGGGAGAGAAGAGCTTGCAGAGCAGTGCTAGGGGCCTGGGCCATGTGGGTCTGGGCCACTGTCTCTGAGGGGTTGTGAGTCTGTGTGTCTGTCTGTGTCTGGTTGTGTGCACATGTATGTCCAATGACAAAGCCTTTATAATTTTGTATGTCTTAGGATTATGTGTTTATATCCTTAAAATCTGGACCTATTCACCAGTCAGTTGATTTGTTAATGATAAAACTTCAAAGAAAAGCAGTAATCAGAAACTAATAAACTGCACACACATACAGAAATCTGGACCTTTGTTGAGGCTTGTGTAAAACTTCTGCTTGAGAGAGAGAGAGAGAGAGAGAGAGAGAGAGTTCTGAGCTCTCACATTTAATTAGCATCAATCTCCTTTGGTGTGACAGGGCCTCTGGCAGATGCTGTGGTGAAAAGAACTGAGGAAAGAATTTTGTTGGCTTTAAAGATGACATTCTATGACATAAACAAGATGTGTAAGTAAAACTATACCACATATCTGATGGAGATTATTCCTAAGGAAATAAAACTGGGGAGTGCAGTAGGCTTAGGCCCTGTGTGTCTGTAGAGGCATCTGCCTGTCTCTGAACCATTAACTCATTTTATGAGGTCAGTGTTCCCTGATACCAAAGCCAGACAAAGAAACCACAAGAGAAGAAAACTACAAGCCAGTCTTTGTGTCAGCGTGTCTTGGCCACTGTACCCAGATATTTAGACAAATATTCTACTGGGTGTTTCTGTGCAGGGTTTTATTTTTTATTTTTGGAGATTACCATTTCAATAGGTGGAGTTTGAGTAAATCAAATTACACTTCAAAATGTGGGTATGCTTCATCTAATCAACTTTAGGGTGTTTTTTTTAAGGTTTATTTATTTAGTGATTATTTCCTAGAATGTGTTTACTAAAGGTGGCATAAGAGTTTGAGAAGCTCTGCTGACCCACTCCCCAATAAAACTGGTAAAAATTATTTTAATAACAAACATTTAAAGCCGCTGGGAATGGTCCTAAAAGGAAATAGCAAATGAAGAACATCTGTTTAAGAAAACCGATGAAGATTTGTAAGAGATGCGAGAGCCTGTGTTAACTGGACTCTGAGCATCCCCTCCCCAACTCCTTCCAGTTCATGTTGGTGAAGACTCCACTCCAGACACCTGCAGCCTAGAGCACAGGGCACGAGGGCTTTCTTGCTGGGAGACCAGGACGTCAGTGTTTCAAATGGTGCTCCCACTTGCTTTAGGGGGTTTATTAAGTGCTGGGTGAGAGTGTTTGCAAAGTGGGGACACCGTTATTTCAGTTCCTGCACATGGAGTAGGGGGCTGACAATACTGGGATGCCAATGACTTTTATCCCAGCTCATGAGATGGATGTAACAGATGTCATTTGTGGGCAACCATAGGACACAATCAAGAGGCCCTATGGCTGCTTTCTCTCCCCTCCTGTGACCAATCAGCTCCTAAAATGGGATTGCCACCCAGAGAGAAGCTACCTATTGGTCCCAAAGCAGCCATAGTGTCCTGGTACAAAGATTTTGCCTTTAATGGGGGCAAAACAAGCCATAAACACAGAGCTCTTAGTCACTTTTCATGGATTAGTTAGGGTGGCAAAAGATCATCAAGAGATCAAGTGCATGTGGAAGGCTGTTACTCCAGGAACTGGAACGCATGACCTACGTGACTCCAGGAGGTCAACAAGCACTATGACCTTTGTGCCCCAGGGGGTCTGCAAGCGATGGAGATGGTATCTGAGCCATTGTGTTCTGGGGTAAAGAAATGTTGATCAACAAGTAAACACATACTAGGAAAATCGATGCTGGACTGCAACTGTTATCCAATTAATCTTTTCCCAAGCCCCTTATCTACCTACCCTTTCTACTCCTTATAAAAAGGTCAGCTTGAAATGAGATGTTAAGATGGTTTTTGAGGGCACATAACCCGATGTCTTCTCAGATTGCCGGCCAACTGAATAAAGTGCCCATAAAAATTCAATCCTGTCTCTGCTTGTTGGTTCTGGTGGTGACAGTCAGCATGATCACTGACTTTTCTGGTTTCAGCTGCACCAGTGGTGGCTGACCAGTGTACTGCAACTGCCATCTGGCCTGAGGACAGGCCACACCAGGGGTGGCTGGCCAGTGAAATTTTACCACAACCCAGACTTTCCCAAAACAGGGCAGGCAGGAAGAAGAGGGTGTGCTCATATGCAAGCTATGTGAGATCAAAATGCAAGCTGTTTCTCTGCCATTGTTTACAGTGCAGGCTCACATCCAAGAACAGTTCTGGGAACAACAGCTTTCTACTATTAATCACTTAAGCCTCTCAACTATGACTAAGGCTAAAATCTTTAACTTTTGAGTTTCCTTATCATGGCCAGTCCTCTGGGTTATTTCTTTGGAATTGACAAACAATACACAGATTTTCTCATACCTCAATTTTTTGTGTAATAGTTTGGAACCAAACCTGTAATATCTCTGAAGTATGCCTGTACCATTGGTTAACCAGTGTCATCCTAATAAATTCAGTAAAAAAAGGGAAAAAATAAATAAGAATTAAAATGATGTTACAGTGTTAAAAAAGAAATATATTTACAATAAAATAAAAAGTAATAAAATACTGGGAATAAATTTAACAAAAGAAGTACAAAATGAATACCTGAAAGCTGCAAAATATGTCAAAATAAATAAATGTATAAATAAATGAGAATATATTCCAATTTTACTGATCAGGAGACTTAACATTGTTAAAGTGACAAACTCCCAAAATCATCTAGAGAGTCAAAACAATACTTATAATACTAGCTGATTCCTTCATACAAATTGGCAAACTGTCTTGTTAAATATTATAGAGAATTGCAAGGGGACCAGATTAGTCATTGCTGGTAGGTTAAGGAGGTGGGAAAAAGCAAAGTGGAGAGACCTCTATGATTGGATTAAAAGAGTTAACAGCAAATTGGGATGGTATACAGACAACAAAATCATATGCTCCCTCTGCCGGGTCTGGAAAACAGGATTACTGTGTTTTGCTGTGTACAGTGAGTACTTTTTTGCCCAAATTTTTTGAAAAAGAAATAAGGATGTGCATTATACATGGGTATAATGATTACATATCATGGGTATAATAATCCTGTGTATAATGGGAACAAAAAAGCAGGTATACATTATACACGACAAAATAAGGTATTCTGGAATGTCAAAGGTGTATTTAAAACAAGACCAAAAAAAAAAAAAAAAAGGTGTGTTACCCTAGATGCACAAGAACAATGGACAGGGTTTGTTTATGGCAAAGATAAACATTTCACTGGGGAAGTTATAGGCCTGAGGCGTGACTACCCACTATGACATGCCCAGTTAGGAATTTATGATCAGGTCACCCTGTGTTATTCCAGTGAACACACCAACGGTAAGAAAGTGAAGCAGCCCTCATTGCTGATGTGGAGCAAGTTGTAGTGGTCTGGATAGAATAAGCAGCCACAAGAATTCCTTAAGCCAAAACCTAATCTAGAGCAGGCCCTATCCCTCTTCACTTCTGACCAGCAGCCCTGGTCAGCATGGCTCAGTCGGTTGGTCATCTTCCCACAAAGCAAAAGGTCATCAGTTCGGTTCCCAGTCAGGGCAGATGCCTGGGTTGCAGGCCATACGAGAGACAATTAATGTTTCTCTTCCTCTTTTTCTCCCTACCATCTCCTCTCTCTAAATAAATAAAACCTTTAAAAAAAAAAAAAAAGAAAGTTCTGTGAAGGCTGAGAGAGTAAGAAGCTCCAGAAGAAAAGTTTAAAGCTAGCAGAGATTAGGTTTCTATATAAGGAAAGAAGCCACCTCCAAAACATAACAGTGTAAGGTGAAGCAGTAATTGCTGATGTAGAAGCTGTAGCAAGTTATCCTAAAGATCTAGCGAAAATAATAAAGGTGGCTACACTAAAAACCAGATTTTCGATGTAGACAAAACAGTTGTATATTAGAAGAAGATGCCAGCTAGGATTTTCATAGATGGAGAGGAGAAGCCAATGCCTGACTTCAAAGTTTCTAAAACAAGGGGATTCTCTTGTTAGGGGCTAATGCAGCTGGTGTTTAAGATAAAGCATTAGCTTTATCTAAGAATATGCTAAGTCTACCCTGCTTATGCTCCATAAGCATAACAAGAAAGCCTGATGACAGAACATCTGTGTACAACATGGTCCACTGAACATTTTAAACCAAATGTGGAGACCTACTCCTCAGGAAATAATATGTATTCTTTCAAAGTATTACTACCGCTCCTTGACAGTGTACCCAGTCACCAAAGAGCTCTGCGGGAGATATACAACAAGATCATTGCTGTTTTATGCCTGCTGACACAACATTCACTCTGCAGCCCTTGGATCAAGGAGTAATTTCAACTTTTCAGTTTTACTGTTTAGGGAAGCTGTAGCTGCCATACATAGAGATTCCTCTGATGGAACTGGGCAAAATAAATTGAAAATCTCTGGAAAGAATTCACTATTCTAGATGTCATTAAGAACATTCATAATTTACTGACAGAGGTCAAAATAGCAACATTAACAGGAGTTTGGAAGAAGTTGATTCCAAGCCTCATGGAGAACTTTGAGAGGTTCAAGAATTCAGTACTGTAATTAACTGCAGAGGTAGCGGAAATAGCAAGAAAACTAGAAGTGGAGCCTGAAGATGTGACTGAACTACTGCAATCTCATGATAAAATTTTAGCAGATGAGGAGTTGCTTCTTATAATGAGCAAAGAAAGAGGTACCTTGAGATAGAACCTACTCCTGGTGGAATGCTCTGAAGGTCACTGAAATGACAATACGTGATTGAGATGACTGTATAAACTTAGTTGACAAAGCAGTAGCAGGATTTGAGTGAACTGGCTCCAGTTTTGAAACAAAGTTCTACTGAGGGTAAAATGCTATCAAATAGCATTGCATGTTACAGACAAGTCATTCATAAAAGGAAGAGACAATTGATGTGGAAAACCTCATTGTTGTCTTGCTTGCAAGAAACTGCTACAACCACCACCCAATCAGTCAGCAGCTGTCAACAGTCAGGCAAGACCCTCAGTCAGGAAAAAGATTACAACTCACTGAAGACCCTTGATGATTAGTATTTTTTAACAATAAAGTATTTTTAATTAAAGTACCATGTTCTTCAATATAAAGTGGTCTACAGTATAATGTAAACATTTATCTGCACTGGGAAACCAAAAAATCTGTGTGACTCCCTCTTGCCCAACATTAGCTCTATTGCGATGGTTTATGTATGGCATGTGAGATCATGGGCCCCTTCCCAAGCTCCGACTCCCGCTTCCACCCTGTGGGAACATGACAAAGGTCATCAGTAAGTGGGACCAACATTGGGAGCCTAGCTGGCTCCTTGGTCAGGAAAACGGCCAAACAGATGCTTTAACCAACTGAGCCACCTGGCCAGGGCCCCACTGGTTTTTACAGCCAGAATTTATGGGGACTACTTATGTTCTCAGCACTGGAACCCTGGACTGGGGGCCTGGGGTGGGGCTGGGGTCCCTCACTCCTCAGGGGGGACCACAATAGCTGAAATATTTTCCTGATTTTTATTCACCACATGTGGCTGGGAGACCAGCCAGTTCCACATCTCTGCCCCTCCTACCATTCTCAAAGCAGTTTCTTTATATCCTTAGTTGTAAGACTTTTGTTCCACTAAATTTCAGACAGTTCTGAATGGTGATGGTTCTGTAGTTTTGTTGTAATTTTGATGTGCATGTGGCAGGATTCAAATACTTCATTTACCTATGCAACCATCTTAACTGGGAGAAGCTTAAATCTAGCATTTGATTTAAAGTGAGAGAAATGCAACTCTTTTAAAAATTGAATACTTAGAGGCTGTTAGGAAGGTACTAACTGGCCTAATTTCAATATTGTTGAAAGACAATAGAAAGGCCCCAGGAAAGGGAGAGAGCTGGGGGAACCAGGGTCAGTGGAGCAGTCAAAACACATGCAAATTAATCAATTAAGTTTCCCATCTTAAACAATTGTGATCTCTGTTACCCGCAAATAATGACAACAGTAACAGCAAAGACCACTAATCACAGGTCACTGTTGCAAATATAATAATACTGAAAAAAGTCTGAAGTGTTGTAAGAATGACCAAGTGGTGACACAGACAACAAGTGAGCAAATACTGATGGAAAAACCCCAGCGACAGACCTGCTCAGCACAGCGTCACCACAAAACTTCAACTTGTAAAAAGAATGCACTATCTGTGAAGCACAATAAAGTGAAATGTAGTAAAACAAGGTGAGCTGGTGCCTGGGTCTTCTCCTTTCCATACTTAGCCTATTTAAGGAATCGTTGATTTTGTTTATTAAAAAAAAAAAAAAAACACTTGCTTCTGTAATTATTTCTGCTCTGATCTTTATTATTTCCTACCTTCTGCTAATGTAGTGTTTAGTTGGTTCTTTTTCTTGTTCCTTATCATTTAGCTTGTTTATTTGACATCTTTTTTCTTGATATAGGCATATATCACTACAACTTCTCTTATAGTAATCCTTTCGTTGCATCCCATAAATTCATTTCATAAATTCTATTTATTTTTGACTGTCTTGAGATTTTTTAAGAATATACAATTTTATCTTATTTTAGTTAAAAAATCATTGTACCACTGAATTAAAAAGTAGTTTTTAAAAAGATTTTATTTATTTATTTTTAGAGAGAGGGGAAGGGAGGGAGAAAGAGGGAGAGAGAAACATTGGTTGGTTGCCTCTCATATGCTCCCAACTACAACAGATCCCAGGCATGTGCCCTGACCAGGAATTGAACCAGCGACCTTTTGCTTTGTGGGACGATGCCCAACCCACTGAGCCACATGGGTCAGGGCTGAAGAAGTAGTTTTGGGGGGGAGGAGAAGGGGGGGAAAACAATAAACCAAAAGAAAAATAACTTTATATTCATCTGTATAAACACATCTGCAAAGGCAAACACAATCCAGGGCCAAGGATGCTACAGTTTTGTTAGTTTTGCAGATTCTAAGGCCAAAAAAACACCCAAAACAAAAAAAAAGAAAACCCCCAAAACCAAACCAAAACAAACAAACAAACAAAAAAACCCCTCTGCAAGTCCAGTGGTTGTTTCCTAGACTCTTGGGGCATTTTTACTAAAACAAGGAGTTAAGGAGCTCACACGGCAGGGGCACTGTCATGGCACACCCCGCAGAGCGTGTAACCGCGTTTGGACTGTGTGGTGGGCAGTTTCACCACACAGCAGCGCACAAGGGAGGGCTGGGGTCCCCGTGCTTCCTCACGGGGTGGGCATGACAGGATAGGTCCCATCCATGGTGACAAGGCAGTGAATGTCAATCTGGGGAAGGCTGGTGTGAAAGGGCCGAGCAAAGTCCCCTGCTCTCCACTGTCCAGTCTGTGAAAACCTCTTCAAATGCCTACTAGATGCCTCCTGGAGAATGGAGAGGGCCCTGGTTTGTGACCATGTGAAGGGCCATTCCCTCCTCTCCACACTGCTCTCTCCAGAGCTCCTGGGACCTTCAGACTGTCCCTGGAGGGGTAGGGAGAGGTGTTTCTGCCCCCAGAGCCTTCCCTGCCATGACACATGGCATGGCTTTGGACAGTGTGGTCTGTAAGGTAGACACAGCTCTCTCCTGACTCTGCCTGGCTGGGCCCGAGAGCTGGGGTTGCATGGGGTCAGGGTCCATTCACAAAAATAAAAGCCTTTCCCAAGCTCCCTCCTTGACTCCAGCAGAGAGCCCGCTGGGCTAGGGAACAGGTGGAGCACCTTGTGCTTCTTATCAGCTCCTTAGCTCCCACTCCACGGAGGCAGCCACAATTCTTGCCATCTGTCAGGCTCCCAACAGTCTAGGAAGGGGCTGAGGGCCCCAGCATCAGTGTAGCCTATGAATTAAGGGCAAGAGGCCTCTGGACAGGAGAGGTGTGGGGAGACGAGGGTTGTGTGTGGACAGCAGTCACAAGGGTGGGGAGCAGCACTGGAGAAGGTAAGGGGTAGCCAGGGGTGCAAGAGAAACTCAGGGACACCAGGGAGGGCTGGGCCAGCACTGGAGTCATGGCCTCAGATACAGCAGTTGGGCCAGCTCTGCGAGACCCTCCACTGGCTGCGTTCACAGACATTTGTAGGTTTTTAGTATGGTCCCTTCAGACAGAGCTGAGGATTCAGGCTCAGCCTCCAGTTTGCTCGTCCCGGACTGGGTGCTGGGCCAGGGCCAGGCAGCTGGGCAGCACCCCTTTGCTACTTGACAGTGGGCTGCAGTTCTTTGAGGGCCACTTTCCACAGCTTCATCTCTTCCACCTCCTTCGTCCGCTCCTTCTGTTCCACCTTGCTCTCCTCCAGGCAGCTCATCACATTGATAACTTGGACCTCAGCCTCAAAGGAGCTCTTGGGTGGCCCCTTGATGCCTTTGGGGAGATGTTGATCTCTGGGAGGAGGGTCAGACCATGCAGCCCTTGTCCTGCAGCTCCTGGCTGCTGCCTTGCAGAAAATCAGGAGGAACTCCTGGAAGCTGGACTTGCTGTCAAAGTCCTCATCTGCCCTCTTGACCATGTTTTTTTTTTTTTTTTATTGATATTTGAGAGAGAGAGAGAAGGGATAGAGATAGAGATAAAGATAGAAAGAGAAAGACAGACAGACAGACAGACATCAATTTGTTGTTCCCCTTATTTATGCATTCATTGGTTGATTCTTGTATGCGCCCTGACCTGGCATCAAATTGCAAGCTTGGTGTGTGGGGACAATGCTCTACTCAACTGAGCGACCCACCAGGGCCGCCTTGATCACATTTTTTAGGCTCAGGTGGGTGTGGGTGGCTCCAAGTTTCTCTATCATGAACTTTAGCTCCATCAGATTGATGAAGCCATCCTGGCCAGCATCTTACAGCTTGAACATCTTCTCCATGTCCTTGATTTGCTTTTTGGAGCACTAGAACTCTGTGAAGAGGTTGAAGACACAGCGGCTGGGTGACTCTGGCTGTGCATGCCCTGGTTGATATGGGCACATTGCAGCAGCTGGATGCTCAGTTTGTTGTCCCACCATCGGTACCTATGCCACCTGGTCCAGTGCCTGGATGCCACCGCCCTCACCTCACCCATCTGCAGCTACTGGCCCAGCTTGCTGATGACCTTGTCTATGGCCTTGGTGGCCCTTGCAGCACAGGCCTCAGCCAACCCCTGCTTGCCTCAGCCCAAACCACTTCTGGCCATGCTCTTCCTGTCTTGAGATATTATTAAAATTTTCTGTAAAACAGTCCTGGCTGGTATGGCTCAGTGTACTGAGCGCTGGCCAGAGGACCAAACAGTTCTCAGTCAGGGCACATGCCTGGGTTGCAGGACAGGTTCCCACTGCGGGGGCGGGGAGGCACATGAGAGGCAACCACACATTAAAGTTTCTTTCCCTTTCTTTCCCCCTCCCTTCCCCTTTCTCTAAAAATAAATAATAAAATCTTTAAAATTTTCCTTAAGACTTCCGGCCAAGATGGAGGCATAGGCAGACGCACTGTGCCTCTTCTCACAACCAAAATTAAGGACAACAAAGATTTAGAAACAAGAAAACAACCAGAACTCAGAAAATCAAACTGTTTGGAAGTCCAATAGTGATTCATCCATACCGGTAAGAGGGGCGGAGTCGAGGCAGGAAAAAGCGGAGGTGCGGACCAGGCACGCAGGCAGCAGTGGCTGGCAGCCCCCAGGGGCACAGGCGGCAACTAGCAGACCCCGGGCACGGGGCGGCAACTGTGCAGAACCAGTGAGGCCGCACAATGCAGCTGGCTGACCGGGTGGTCCCACATTCATGCGCAGATAATCCAGGCAAAGGGGAAGCAGTGAAAGGGACTGGAATCTGAGAGTGAGTAAAGCAAACGCCATTGTCTCCTCTCAGGCCCCGCCCCCACATAAGCGTCACTACCCAGCGACTGGACTGTCCCGCCCTGGGGAACACCTGAGGCTCCACCCCTCACTACATAATAGCCACGACTAGACAAAACAAACAAACAAACACACCAAAAAAAAACCCAGAAATGAAAATGGCTCAAACTGGAGAACAAATCAAAGCCCCAGAGCCAATTTATCTAAGCGATGAAGAGATTGCCAACCTATCAGATGCACAATTCAAAACCCTGGTGATCAGGATGCTTACAGAATTGGTTGATTTTGCTCACAAATTAGATGAAAAAATGAAGGCTACAATAAGTGAAATGAA
>PVKU01015386.1:0-18552 GCA_004027475.1 Anoura caudifer | reverse complement strand
GGCATCCTCCATAAGTCTCAGGTTTCCAGTCACATCCTTGGTAAGGATTAAAGGTGTAATTGTTTTTTTGATCCCTAAGTAAACACACTACGGGAAGTGCCGTATGTTCCCAACCCAGAGTACTCTGAAAATTGGTAGTTGGGATGGTCAGAGTCATTGGGCCATACACCCAGTTGTTGGGCAGGTCATTACCCCGACGGTGTGGGAAGTGGTTTTGCCTCCGCTAGTGTAAGTTTCCCTGGCATAAAATCTCCAAACCAGTGGCTGCTCTAGGCCCAAACTTAGAGTCAGATGAAGCAATGATAATATAGGAGTATACAAATTATACATAGGTACAGTAGTCCTAAACCTGCTCGCTCCCCTATATTCCATTTTGTAGGGGTGGCAGCTATTAAACCTATTTCAAGAATGCTTGCAAAGACACAGCAGAAGATTAGGTCTATAGTGGGGCAATGGTCCATTCCTTGGTTCCACTTGTTGTCAGAGTTCTCTGGAGCTTTAACACCGGAATCGCTGAGCCCAGTTCCATCTCTGCTTCCTGTGTCTCCGATGGGCCTCTAGGGGCGGCCGCCGTCTTAACCCGGGAGTGGTGGATCCACGGTGCGATTCCTGCAACCTTTAAAGCAGTAGGGGTGGTCAAAAGTACTAAATGGGGGCCAGTCCACATGAGCTGGAGGGGCTCCTTTTTCCAATCTTTTACCCAAACATATTGTGCCGGACGATGAGAGTGCACTGGCCCCCCTTGGGGTTTTGGTTCAAACCCAAGTTGGGCTTCTCCTAACTGATCTAATACCTTCCCTAGCTGTTCTAAGTATCTTCTCTGTCCTATTTCTCCCTCTAGTTTGAGATTAGTGGGCCCAGTTATTCTTGTAACTGGAGCGGGTCTTCCCATAGGGGGTATACCCTGCCTGATTTGGGGTATTCCTGACTCGGAGTAAGGCTATGGGTAGTAGGTTGGTCCATGGTAAGCCAGTTTCTTGGCAGAGTTTTGCTAAAGTTTCCTTTAAAGTCCTGTTCATTCTTTCTACTTTTCCTGAACTCTGAGGCTGATAGGCAGTGTGCAATTGCCATGTTATATGAAGTAATCTAGCCAGATCTTGTACAACCTGTGAGACGAAAGCCGGTCCATTGTCACTCCCGAGACTCAAAGGCAACCTGTGCCGCAGAATTATTTCCCTCAGCAAAACCTTGGCAACCTCCCTAGCCTTTTCGGTCCTTATAGGGAAAGCCTCGACCCATCCTGAAAAGGTGCATATGAGGATGAGCAGGTACTTGTATCCCTGGCTTGGCTTTACTTCGGTGAAGTCTACTTGCAGGTCTTCTAGCGGCTGGGTCCCACGGTACTGTATCCCAGGTGGAACACAATTGTTCCCTGCTGCGTTGTTTTTGGCACAGGTCACACCTCTGGAGGCTGTGCTGGTACATAGTGCAGCCAGGTTTGGCATATAGAGGTATCTCTGGAGTAGACTCTCTAGGGCTGTTTTTCCTAGGTGAGTCAGAGCATGACAGTTCTGAACTACCTGTGAGGCCTGACTTTGTGGCACATAAATCCGTCCATCCAGGAGCTTCCATAATCCCTCTGGCGTTTTAGATGCCTGGGCCTGCTGGGCCCACTCTTCTTCTGGCCAGTATTCCTGTGCATTCAGTGGGGAGCTAACCAGCGGGGTCACTAGTACTTGATGAACTTTTTCTGTTCTTGCAGCAGCCCTTGCTGCTTGGTCAGCCAGCCGGTTTCCTATTGCTTCCTCTTTATCCCCCCTAGTATGACCCCGACAATGTATTACCGCTACTTTTGCCAGGTACCAGACAGCTTCTAGGAGGCGGAGGATCTCTGTTCTTATTCTTTATTTCTTTTCCTTCGGCTGTTAAAAGCCCTCTTTCCTTGTAGATGGCCCCATGGATGTGGAGGGTGGCATATGCATATTTAGAGTCTGTATATATATTAACTTCTTTATCCTTGATTAACTCCAGGACTCGGATGAGGGCGTAAAGTTCTGCCCTCTGCACTGACCACCCAGAAGGCAAAGGCTCTGCCTCGAGGATTTCATCCTTTGTGGTCACTGTGTACCCTGCAATCTGCTCTCTCTTCTTATTTATAAAGCTACTCCCATCAGTATATAAATTCAGCCCAGCTTGGGTCAGGGGCTGATCCTGCAGGTCTGGCCGACTGGCATATACCTGATCGGTGACCTCCTCACAGTTGTGGTCGGGTTCCCGGAGTTCAGCCGGAAGAAAAGAGGCTGGGTTTACTCTTCGTACAGTTTTTAGGTGCACCCGGGGGTTTTCCTGAAGTAACCCCTGATACTGGGTGAGTTGGGGATTGGATAGCCACCGATGCCCTTGTCCCTCGAGGAGGCTATGAATGGCATGCGGCACGTACAGGTTTATCTCTTGTCCCAGGGTGAGCTTGTATGCTTCTCTCAGGAGGGTTACGGCCGCTGCTATGGTTCTCAAACAGTGTGGCCATCCCGAAGCTACATTGTCTAACTGCTTTGAGAGATAGGCCACCAGGCGCTGCCAGGGTCCGACCTCCTGAGTCAGGACTCCCAAGGCTAGCTTTTCTCGTTCATGGGCAAACAGGGAGAACGGTTTATCTGGGTTAGGCAGGCCGAGGGCTGGGGCCCTAACTAGAAGTTCTTTTAATTTTTCAAAGGTACTCTGCTGTTCCGGGCCCCAATTGAACGGAGCATTTTCGGCCCCCCTTAGAACCTGATATAGTGGCTTAGCTATTTCAGCGTATCCCAGAATCCATATTCGGCAGAATCCAGCCGTTCCTAAAAATTCCTGAAGTTGTTTTCTGCTCATGGGTTTGGTCTGCTGACTGATCACTGCCCTCCTTTCAGTTCCTGATGTCCTCTGGCCCTGGCTTATTCAGAAACCTAGGAACCGAACCTCCTTTTGGCAAATCTGGGCCTTTTTCTTTGACACACGGTAGCCCCCTGAAGCTAATAACCGGAGCAAAGCTTGTGTCCCTTCTCGGCATTCATGGTCTCCTGACCCTGCCAGTAGCAAATCGTCTATATATTGGAGCAAGACGAGGTTGGGATGGTGCTCTGAAAAAGGTCTTAGATCACGAGCTAGTGCTTCACTGAAAATGGTAGGGGAGTTCTTAAACCCTTCTGGCAATTGAATCCAAGTGAGCTGAGTCTTAGTTCCCCTGTGGGGACTTCCCCACTCGAAAGCAAATATAGGCTGACTGATGGGAGCCAGGGGAATACAAAAGAAAGCATCCTTCAGATCCAGACAAGTGAAATGCGAGGTAGTTGGGGATAGCTGGCTCAGTAACGTATAAGGGTTGGGTACAGTTGAATGCAGAGTCAGAGTAACTTCATTAACTGCTCGCAGGTCCTGCACTGGGCGATATCCTGACCCATCTGGCTTCTTAACGGGGAGGAGCAGCGTGTTCCATTGCGACTGGCAGGGAACTAGTATTCCTTCAGCCAGGTACTTATCTATTATGCCGGCTATTCCTATCCTGGTTTCTTTGGCGATGTGATACTGCCTGAGGCAGCAAGGCTGCGCTCCTGGCTTCAAGTCTATGATTACAGGAGTATGGCCAGTGGCAAGGCCTGGTGGATTCCCTTCTGCCCAGACATTGGGGAACTCTTCAATTAGAGGGTCCTGACAGCTCGGGCCTCGACTTTCTTCATATATTTGGTATTCTTCTTCTCGGGGCATGACTAGGGCCAATAGGCTGGACTTGCCTATTTCGAGTGTTGCCTGCCCCGAGGGCTGGAAGGCCACCCAAGCCGAAAGGTTGCTTAGCAAGTCTCTCCCTAACAGGGGAACAGGGCATTCTGGCAGGTAGAGAAATTCATGTCGAACCTGATTGCCCCCTAGCTCAAATGTCCGGGCTTGACAAAATCTCCTGGCTCCTCCTAACTGTCCAGTGGTCCCTATGATGGAGACCTCCCGGTCTGAAAGCGGGGCCACAGGTGTGGTGACAACTGAATGTTCAGCTCCGGTGTCTACCATAAAAGTCAATGGTTGGCCCCCTATTGTAGCCTTGACCATGGGCTCGTGGGGGCCTAATTTCATAGAGCCCGGTCCCCCTCATTCTGTGTCTAACCCAGCCAGGTTGAGGATCCCCAGTGCACGTGGGGCTGCTGAGTTTTCTTTTCGCTTTCAGTTTGGACATTCATGCTTCCAGTGCCCTTTCTCTTTGCAATAGGTGCACTGATCCTTTTCTACCTTGAAATGTCCCTTTTGGCTTTTCTGTGGACCTTTGCTCTTGTCAGGGGTGGTTAGAGCTGCAACAAGCAGAGCCGCCTTTCTATTTGCTTTTTCTAAGGCGGCTGTCTTGACTGCCTCCTCCCTGTTGTTATATACTTTATTCGCCACTTCTATGAGTTGGCTGATATTCATACCAGCAAACCCCTCTAATTTCTGCAGCTTTTTCTGGATGTCCGGAGCTGACTGGGTTACAAAGGCCATGTTAATCATTCTCTGGCTGTCAGGACTCTCCGGGTCAAAAGGGGTATAGACCCTATAGGCCTCCGTTAGCCTCTCCAGAAAATCTCTGGGCACTTTTCCACCCTTTGCACTATATTTGAGACCTTGGTCATGTTGGTGGGTTTTCTGGCCCCAGCCCAGACCCCTTGCAGGATGGCCTCCCAATACTGACCTAGGGCTGCCCTTCCTTGATCTGTGTTATGGTCCCAGTCTGGCTGCTTCTCAGGTACAGCAGCCCTAGCATACTGAGAGGGGTCTAAAGTGCCAGTCAGAGTGTGGGCCTCTAAGTAGCGGTGGGCCCCCTGTAAGATTTTCTGCCTCTCTTCTGTGTTGAAAAGGGTTAACAGGAGCTGCCTGCAGTCATACCAAGTGGGCCTATGGGTCTGCATTATTGATTCCATCAGATCTATTAGCGCCTGCAGTTTCTCCGAATAAGAGGGTATATAGTGCTTCCAGTTTAGGAGGTCAGTCGTGGTAAACGGCTGATAGTAAAAGACAGTTGGACCTGGCTGGTAGGTACTGTCTTCCTTCAACTGGGGTGGCCCCTGCTGTTCCCTCAGAGGCATCTGGAGGGCCTGATGGCCTCTTAAATGTGTCGAGAGAGGGGGTGTCAGGGCCCCTGCTGGGGAGCTTGGCAGGGTATCTGGGGGCAGGCCCAGGGAGCTGTTGGCAGCCCACAGTATGGAGGAGGTTGAAAAGGCTGGGGTGGATCATCCTCTGGGTGGCCCTGATAGATGGGATGTTTTAAGCCTTTTGCGACGAGAACCTGAGCTTGAGGCTGATTGCGGTGCCCACAGCATGATCCTGACCTCCTCTGGCCTGATGCTCCGGACTGCTTCGGAGCTGTCCTTGCACACTGCTGGAGCCACCCGGGCATATCCTGTGCTAGTTCCTGCCACCTATCTATGTAGATATACTGATCTGGGTGTCCTGGCTTACCTGTAACTATGAGGTGAACCGCCCTAATGATCCCCAAGTTCAGGATTCCCTCAGGGGGCCAGCCTACCCCGAAAGTAGGCCATTCAGAGGAACAGAAAACTTCTAATTGGCCGGGGTCCATTGATGGGTCTCAACCCCGGAATTGGTCAAAGTTTTGCAACATACAGTCTAAAACAGTTAATGGTCCCCCACCCATTCTCTCCTGCCCTCCCAGCATACACAAACAAAGGGTCTGGGGACTACCGATTGCTCGCCTGGCCTGTCCTCTCGCGAGGGACTTAGATAGATTTTACCTAAGGCTGCCTGTGTCGTGATTCGGGTTATCCACCCAGCTGTTATGCCGTATGATCGATCCAGGAATTGCAGGTTAGGGCCCACTCACGCTCCGCAGGCTGATGCCCATGGAGCCACAAACACATTCACTCTCTTTCACACACACACAATTTCACAGAGTTTATTACTTTTCCCTCCCTGAGAAAGAGAAACCTGGTCCGGATACCTGATGCCACTAGGGCCTGAGTTCCCTCCTGAGAGAGGGAAACCTTATCCGGATGCCTGAGGCCACTGGGGCCTGGGAGGTGATCAGCCTCCTTCCTGGTCTTGGGTCCGGTCCCCGGGGCACTTACTGATTTTGGCGCCTCCGATCATTTGTGCTCCGTCGTTCCCCCTTTGCCTGGGTCTTAGAGCAGGAAGGGATATGGAATGGAAGCCTCTGTCCCAGGAAGCCCGAAATGATCGGGGCATGTGTTCCTTCCAAGAAGCAGGGCTTCCCCGCCAAGCCCCAACTGCCTTCACTGGAGGCAAGAACGCCTGCTTTGTGTGAGTGCCGTTTCTCGGTTAGGGAACCAAAATGTTACGGAAGAAACGACTCAACACGCAGTTGGATGGCGGAGCACGACCTTTTATTAACGTGCACGGGCCCAGACCCCAAATATTGAGCCCCGATCCTTGGCCGAGCAGGGCTTTTATTGCTCTCTGGTTGCCCTATCCTATGTGGCAAAAGCAGGAGGTACAAAAGCTGATGCGAAAAATAACTCTAGCCTTGAGGTGTCCTTATCAGAAGCTGGGTGTACAGAAGCCAAAGCAGAAGTTATGACTACCTAACCGAAACCCAACGGTTTTGCAGTTTCTAAGTAACCTAAACAAAACTCTTTCCCAGTTCCTGGTCCTTCTTCTGGGTCACCTTATCCTAGTTGACTTTTCTTCTACAATATGTCTATTGAGTATCTGTATGTCTCTTTGAAGAAGTGTCTATTCAAGTCCTATGCCTATTTTTTAATGGGTTTGCTTGTTTTTGGTTTTAAGTTGTAGAAGCTTTTTATAAATTTGGATATGAACCCCTTATTAGATGTATCATTGGCAAATATGGCAGAACACAGTTGCCAATGTATTGGCAAAACTTTCTAGTTTGATATAGTCCCCTAGTGGTAGGTCAGTGACTTGGCATTGGTCATACATCCAGAATGTGGAAGAACCTAAAAAAAAGCTAGCAGCATATCTAATGACTACAATTTCCAATGAGTATAAATAATAATGGGAGGTATCCATAAGTCCTACCTTTGTGACAAGACAACATCTGTGGTTTCTATTGGTGACAAAGTCACAGATAATGCCATTGCCTCTGTGGTCTGCTATAACATAACTGAATGAAGTATTAAATTTAAGTTAGAGGCTAATTATGGACAATAAATGTATGATATTTCTCCCAGTCAGCTTCATGGACTCATTGAATTCTGTCCACTGATGCCCCACATAGTCCATGGACCCCAGATTAAGGAACTGTGTCTGAAGACTTCCCTCTGCCTCTCCGCTGAGTCATCTCTGCCCAAGCCATTAATGTGGCTGACTGAAAAATGAGAGCAAGCTCCAGAAACAAATTTTATCCTGCCTCAATTGGGAGATCAACCTCTCCAGCTCAGCAGGGGCTGGGTGGACACCTTGCCCTAAAGTGGAGGGGTCTCTGTTTCTTCCCTTCTCACTGGTGCTGGAGGGATTTCTTCAGCAAGACAGACAGAGCTGAGGCTGCTGGTTCAATGTAATCAATTAGTGACAGGTATCTTTTTTCTTTTTAGAATATATATATATATATATATATATCCACAAAGGTTTATATATTTTGGTACAGGAGACATCAGAGGATGAAAGATTTGAACCCATTTTTGAGAGCCAATGAAGGAATGGTAGCTAATTTAGCAGAGTGAAAGGAAATTCTTTCCATGGGGCCCCAAAAGGCTCAGAACCTGAAGACAAAGAAGTGAAAGGTGGAGTTCACTTACCAACCCCCAGAAACCGGGAACCTGCCTCAACCCCCACCCAGCCACCATCCTAACCACCCCAAATGTCAAGAGACCAGAAGTCTGTTCTTTGGAAGAGATAATTAGAGAAAAAGCAGAGTGAGCTTTAGGTTTGAACACAGGGAGATTCTGTGAAATTCTGTAAATTGACTCCCTCTTTCTTAGTTTGTTTCAAAACATCAGCAGCATGCCTCCTGGACCCCTGGAAAGGAGAGCAAGAGACTGCAGGATTCTCCTCCTGATACACTGAATATGCTGACATTTGGGGCATCTCCAATGAAAAAGCCACCTAGTTATCCAACAGGAAAGGTCTTGAGTGGACCAGCTCCATGGCCATACAGAAAACTTTCAAAGGACTTTTTATGTTGCATCACTTTTAAATATGAATGGGCAGGCAAGGAGCATGATAGCATCTGAGAAAAGTTTCCAATATGAATTTTGCAAGGACTCAAATTTACCTTCCATGCATTCTTTCTCAAGAATAAAGGATGTTCCCCTCTAAATCAGGAGCATAAATGAAGCAAAACTACATGTGACCCAGGAAATGGGAATCAGCATGAGAGAGCAGTAAGCAGTATGGTAATTTCTATGGTGACAGCTCTGTCCAGGCCAGTACAGACCAGAATGGCAGAGTGAAAGGCTGTGAGAGGGAGATTTCCTAGGGGGGGCTATGTTGGGAAGGGTAGGAAGATTGGGATTAACAGGTTAACTGGTTTATTTGATCATTTGGAAAATAATACTGAAATGTTTTAAAATCTTAGATGAAGCTCGTGGATCAAATTAAGTTTAAGTTTATAAAAAAGCAAAAAAAAAAAAAAAGGCAAAAAAATTTACTCCAGGAAAATTGGAAAAGTAGTATGAGAAAGGAAAAGTAATTACATACTACATGGCTCAGGAGTAAACAGTATTTAAAAGGTCCTAGTAATGCCAACACAGACTATTTACATAACCCTCTCTTCCCATGCAACTGCATGGGGGTAAGGTGCTACATGAGGCCTGTCCAGAAGGTATCCAGCCATGTAATATGAAAAATAGAGACATTTATTGAAGAAGATACAAAATACAAGAAACATTGTATGTAGGACAATGACACCTTAGTCCCCTAGTCCCCTTCAAAGTAGGCACCTTGGGACCTCACACAGATCTCCCAATCACCGTCAGCTATCCCGTTATATTTTCCTGAAGCTCACTGATGGTCTGAAATCCTTCCCTTTCAAAGGTGATTTTAGTTTTGGGAAAAGCCAGAAGTCACAGGGCACCAAATCTGGGCTGAAGGCAAGCTGAGCCACCTGGGTGATTTGTGGTTTCACCAAAAATCTCTGCACGTGACGTGATGCATAAGCTGGTGTATTGTCGTGATGAAGCTACCAGTCACCAGTTGCCCATAGCTATGGCCTCCTGAAGCTTAATGCTAAATTTGATGCAGATTTGTTGCTGTACTCACTCAGTCATTTTGAATGTGTTGGCCACACAGAACTTATGCTCACTCAGTGGGGTCTACCACTCCCACTAGTACAGTAAAGTTGTCATTGTTCACACATGCACATCCCAGTCCACTCTCCTTGGCTGCCAGGTTCCATTGATGTTGTGCAAACCATTCTTGTTATATTAACAATAGCTGGACTTTTTGCGGATAGACAACATAGTTTAGTGAAATGCTCTACTTCAGGAATCAGAAGTCAATAGAAAATGTCTAAAGTTGATGAATTTTAAAAATAGCAGAATTAAGTACATGTTGAGCACTTGAATACTAACTAGTTAAATACTAGAAGAAACTGCAATGTTTACCCCTGGGGAATAGACAACAGGGGCTCCTTGCCAGAGACACCGGGAAAGAGGAAGACGGCTGTGCCACAGTGAAGAGAGTGTGATGTCTGTGAGGATGGCTCAGTGGGCACATGTGGCTGTGGCCAGAGTTGGTAGGTAGCTTCATAGCTCAGAACTGGGGGAGTTTGAATGGAATAGGAGAATTGAACAGAGGGAATAGAGGAAGTTAAACTAAAATGAACAAGAAGAAGGATAGGTGTGGGGGACAGGGAGAAGAGTAGGAAAGCACTGAAGAGAAAGATGAAAATGAAATATAGTGTTACTAGACACTGAATGTTTTATTGGCTTTACTCTGAGAGGAGAAGAGATGAACTTAAGAATTTGTTTTCATTATAGTGATAAGAATGGCAAATCTCCCTCTATAGGAGTTTAGCCTAGTATTCCTCCTAAGAGGGTCAAGTGCAGATGGAAGTCAGAGAAGCTGCTGAGTTGGGAGAAGAATCTGCTGGATGTTGGAGTGATTTTAGGGGCAGATTTTGTTCTTACAACCCCTCTGGTAGTGGGATATCTGAATACAAAATAGGTATGGCTGACCTCTGGTATGAGGAGCCAAGGGTATCACAAGCTGGCTGCACAGGCCAGGAGGCCAGTCCCAACAGACTGCTGGGGGAATGCAGTCTCCCTAAGTGGGTTCAGGCTGGGAGAGGTGTACATGCCTATGATGAGTTAACAAACTGTTCAGAAAATCAGTTCTCCCCATCTCTCACTTACTCTTTAGGTAGAAAGGCAACTGCATGATTAACAAAATACAAAACAGTTTTATTGTCTGTGTTTCTTCTAGCATCAGGAAGAAGTAACTAGAAATCTTAGCCCTAATTTCTAAGTTTATCCTCTGAAAGGGTTTGTGCAAATGCCAGGGCCTAAAATAGACCTTCTGATACAGAGCAGCACGGTGAGGAGTAGGGTACCCAGGGCTTATAAAATAAGGCCTTTTCTGTTCCAAGAACATTATATGTGTCATCTCCATTGAGGCAGGCACTATTATGTTCATTTTATAAATAAGTAAATGATAAAATAAATTGACTTCCCTAAGGTCACAGAGCTGAGTAATTGAACCTGGATTTGAAGCAAGGCCTGTGGGGGCCCAGGAGTTGGGCTTCTCCATTTAATTCCAGTGTGCATGCATGCACACTGGAACGTTTCACAATTTTATGACTTGAGAAACATTCTTATATCAAGTCAGAGTATATCCCTCTGCGAGAGTAAGAGAAGATTAAAGAAAGTAAGATAATAAGGCAAAGACCAAACTCTCAGCATCAAACTTCATGCCCACCATGGGCAGTTTCACTGCCTATCTAAACCCTGGTCTCATCACAACATGGGCTGTGAGGCAGAGCCCAGAACTCTAACCATGCTCTTTCCCAGACCCCCAGCGGGGAGATGACTGTCCGACCCCCACTTACATTAGCTGAATCTTTAACAAATGAATCAGAGTTTCAGATGAAGCTCCTATAAAACCATGGGCTATGCAGAGTCTGCAAATTGCTAACAGATGTCCTTCTGGTTAGAGTATACATTCCTGCCAACGATAGAAATGAGAGGTTACAGAACAGATCTTTTCATTATAACATAAGGAAAACGAGCCAATTGAACATTCATGTTTTTCAGATATATGTGACATGGGTTTTGAAATCTTCTGGCAAAAAGACCATAGTTTTATAGCTAAAGAAGGCTTTGGCTAATTTAGAGGCGAAGCCCTGTGCATCTGGATTCTATTCATTCAAAAACAGTAAAACAGAGAGTGTGTATCCACATCAATTACATATATGAGCGGGGACATTTTCCTTTAAACTTTATTTAAATAAGCTACAGCCACTGTAACATATTTTATTGCTAAAGTTTCATCAGAGTCTAAACCACTTCCTCATTTGTTCTTTTCCTATAATCATATATAACAAATTATAAGATTTCAGCTAAGAGGTGGTATATATGTACATATATAGTATATAATTTTCCTTTTGTGGATAATGGGTGGGGCTTTACAATGCATATTTTTACTTATTAGGCTTCGAGTGTGGTTAGCATAAGATTTCTATTTTAAAAATATGTATTAGCTTGGTTAAACACTCCTAAAAATGTTTATGGTCAATTACCTTTAAAATTAATCAGCTGAGATTGATTAGGGGAAAGCTTAATTTAACAATTAGCCTGACCAATATTACCTTTTGTTATATAAAAATTATAATAAAAGACATTCCCCTGTATGATTATTTTTGTAAAGCATTGTAAATACAAAATTCAAAACCCATACAGTCACTGAGTCAGCTTTCAGCCTAGAACTGGTGTCTAAAAATGTTTAACATTAAAGCTAAAGGCAAAGATAAACATTGAAATTTCAAGAATACCAGTGGAGTTATATTTTCTCCATGCTGTTCAAATTGATATTTTGCTAGTCCTTATAGTAGGAGACTCAGTGAAAAAAAAATCCTCCATATTTTTGACCAGCTCATTCAGCCAGAAGTCAGGCCTGTGACACCTGTTTTTATTTTGCTGCACACGGCCTCAAGACACAGAAGACTGCGAGCAGTCTGGGCCTGCCAAGCATGAACTCTTTTCCCCACAAGTTTTTTGTCCTAAGGCTTTGAGCTCCTTAAATCCCCTCTGGGTTTAATCATGCAAGTATGGTTCTCTCAGTGCTGGACCTCTTGCACAAAGAGGTTTTCTAGACTCAGAGGGTTGCACAGCCCATTCCTTATTTGCACACAACCCAGTTCTTAAAGGGATGTGTTGTAGTAACCTAAGCAAAGAGCAGGGTCTACAATTAATTGACCAATTAGTCGATCAATCAATCTGTGTTTACTAAGCATCTGCCAAGTGCCCAGTACTTGTTCTCTAAATATCATCTCTGGAGCTATAAAATGAGTGAACAGAACAGAGGGTCTACTGTGTCGCCATGAAATAAATAATAGTATTTGTGGTAGACCCTTCTGCGTGGCGTGGGCCCAGCTCCCACTCAGAGATGCATAGGACCCATGCCCACAGATAGGTTCTCTCCTGGGTAATCAGATTTGCAATATACCTAGGCTGCTCTGAGGCTTGCTTTTGCTAAAACTCCCTCACCCTGCAAGTGCTAAACCTTGCAGGGACCAGTGTAACAGGCTCAACCACTTTTGCCTTTTCATTTGCTAATATCCTTCTTCTGTGATGTGATTAGGGGCATTGGCTCCTTTTGTTGTAACTTGGGCATGGTGAGTGAGGACCATTTTGTAATGTGAGGAGAAATAGAATAAGGGCCTGTCATGGCGGAGGCAGCGGCTTTTGCTCCCCTTGAGAGAAAAGCCATGTTATCGTCCTTTTTCCTCCACCGGACTCAGTAGTCTGTGTGAATGTTTTATTTCATCCACAATGACGCAGACACTGCTAGCTGGTGTCCGCATCAAGTATTTGCTGACTTAGTGCCAACAGCCTAATTCAAAAATAACACAAAAGAGTGCAATGTGAGGAAGACATTCTGGGAAAGGTAAATGTTCAGAGGAGAATGAGAGTGAGTAGATGCAGCTTGTCAAAGGCAGCCACAGCTTAGAGTCAGTGGATCTGGGGCAAGAGATCTCCCCCCACTCTGGTCAGAGCAGGGCCCTCCTGGCTGCTGGCTCCAGGAGATGCAGCCTCTCCAGTCTCCTCTCACCTCAAAGCCCCACTCTCCAGACCAGCCCCAGACAGGAGGGACTTAGGGAGCTCTGCTCAGTGCCACAAAGTAGCAGGATCCTTGTAACATCTGGTTGTAAACCCTGATATAGAGGAGTCACAACTATGAGCTTCAAGGAAAGATGACAACTGAGAAGTTTCATTCCAACTACCGACTGAAGCTGTCTGGCTGACATTAATTAAATGCATCAGACGGAACTCATGGGGACAGTGTGTTAGGCACTGCCATCGGCAACCATAGACTGGAAATCTGGACCTTCAGCTTCTCTTTAGTGCAACCACAATCCTGATGTGTGACCACCCACCTCACATATCAGGATTCCTTTGGGGATGACTTGAAAGAGTGAAAGGGACAACTCATTTTCCTTGTTGGTTAAAAATTATCATAGCATGCCCAGACTGTGAAACAAAGGGTCACCGGTTCTATTCCCAGGCAGGGCACATGCCTGAGTTGCAGGCCAGGTCCCTACTTGGGGGCATACAAGAGGCAAGCACACAGTGATGTTTCTTTCCCTCTCTTTCTCCCTCCCTTCCTCTCCCTCTAAAAATAAAGTTTTTAAAAAAATTATCATCTTATAGTTTCATCTTAATGTATTTTTGCATTAGCCTCCATATGTCCAAATCACTTAGCAGGATAAAAAAATGCACACAGAGAACAACATTACCTGGCCTCACCAAAAAATCAATTTTTCAAATCACTTTGAAATGATAAAATAGTTCAAATGATAAGCATTTCCTTGAGCATCTTTTTAGTGGAATCATAGAGAAAGAAATGTAGTATCTAGAGAAAATAGAATCAAATTTTCAAGAAAGTTACCTTATTAATGTCCACTTACCTCTTTATGCCAGACTAAAAGCTTGTTTCACTTTTCCTATTGAAGAATATATAAAAAAAGTTTCTTCTATATCCTAATACAGTATTCTTGCCCTACCTGCCATGAACCCTCTGAGACACAATGACCCTCTGTAGTTAGAAGAAGGAACTTCTTACAGATAATTAGTATTTCTTGAATAGGTCAAAAGGATATAAGTTACTTCTATAGATTCTTTTCCATTCCCAAAACTAATTATTCATGGAAACAAGATATAACTGGTTCTTAAGGAGCACTAGAGATGTCAGCATGGAAAAGTCTAGTAAAATGTGGATAAAAATGAAAGCAAGCATTGCTCCCAAGTAATTTATATCTAAAACAATTGTAAAATCAGGAAAAAAGCCTCATAATTTTGGGTTATTCTTGGTATATTCTCTAAGCAAAAAAACAAAGCTGGGTCCTGGATGGTGAGTTTATTTCTACATCAATGTTTGACCACCTTACAAAGGGAGAAGGATAAGGAAGAAGTACTCTTTAAAGAGAATAGAAAGCCAGCAGATAATAAAGTGAGTTATTCTCTACTTTGATTGAATACCTGGATTCCAATACAGCAATGAAAGAGCTTTTCCTCAGCAAACTTATTATGTAATATGCTTTCAGAATGTGAGAGACAGAACTTAAAAACTTCAGCTTATTACCCTGCTCTTATGGCCAGCTCTTCTTCCCTGCCCTGTCCAGGTTCAACAGAAGACACATTTGACAGCAGAGAGGTGATACCTGGAAACCATCCCATCCACATAACAAGCAGTATTTTTCACTTTTATTCAAATATGAGTTCTTTTAAAGTTGGCCTTATTCCATTCAGACCCTAAAATTTTTAGTCAAAATCAATTTATTGAGCAGACTTACATGGTCTGAGTTTTGATACTGTAATATAAAAAAGAAATCAAGGGCAGAGTGATATTTCAGCACTCAGCATCTGAGTTTATTAGTTCTACATCAAATTTGTCTAAACCTCCGAGTGGCACAGTGTTGATGTTTCTACATGTGTTTAATGTCTAGATTTCACAAACAGCTTGGACTTTTTAAAACTTTTTCTGACTTATTCATATGTGGTTGCCTGACACAAGCCCACACAACATTTGCTCACAAGTGTGTCAATGACCTAATTAAAACACCAAGAGCCTTGGCCTGAAAATCCTGGGCCTAGATTACCAGAAAACTATTCTGGCCACACTAATATCTATAAACTTTCTAATTTCTCAGCTCCATGTCTTAATATCATCTGTTAACAAGGAGTTCTCCCTTATCAACATGCAAATAATGTTGGCAAGGCCTTGTGTTTGTATGATGAACCCAAAGTTGAGGGCTAAGGATTTATTTTTTTCTGTGAGTTGAAGTTAGATCCTAGGAGATTTAAAGAAAAAGTTAGTCCCAACTTTTCTTTGCATGCCAAAGACCATGTTTTTTAAAAAATAGACTATTTGTTAGAACAGTTTTAAGTTCACAGCAAAATTGATCAAAAAGTGTAGCAATCCCCCATGTACCCCTGTCACCACACACCTAAAACATCCTTTGCCATTAACACCTCTCACCAGATTGTGCATCTGTTCGATCAACGAACCCGCATTGATACATCATCCTCACCCAAAGTCCACAGTTTACCTCAGGTTTCACTCTTGGTTTGATAGATATCTATCATCACAGTATCATAGAGAATAGTTTCCTTGCCCCAAAAGAGCCCCTGTGTGCTATCTTGTTCTTCTACAAGCCCCTTCCCCATCTCTCATCCCCCCAGCAACCACTGATCTTTTTACTATCTCCATGGTTCTGCCTTTTCCACAATGTCATATGGTTGGAATCACACAGTGTGTAGCCTTTTCAAATTGGCTTCTTTCACTTAATAACATGAACTTAAACTCCTTCATGTCTTTTCATAGCTTGATAGTACATTTATTTTTAACACTGAATAATATTCCATTATCTGAAATTACCACAGTTTAGTCATCCATTCAGCTACTGAAAGATATCTTGATTATTTCCAAGTTTTGGCAGTTATGAATAAAGCTGTAATAAACATCCACATTCAGGATTTGGGGGGACATAAGTTTTTAATTCATTTAGACAAATACCAGGGAGCACAACTGCTGGATCATATGGTAAGGGTCTGTTTAGTTTTGTAAGAAAGTGCCAAATTGTTACTCAAAGTGGCGGTACCATCTTGCATTACCACCAGCAGTGAACAAATGTCTGTTCAACTTCCCCACCAGTATTTGCTGGTGTCAGTGTTTTGTATTTTAGTTATTCCAATGTATACATAGTGATCTCATTGTTTTAATTTGTAACTCCCTAATGACACATGATGCTCAGCACCTTCCGATCTTATTTAGCATCTATATATCTTCTTTGGTGAGGGTTTTTGAAGTCTAGTTCATATCCTAGTAGATTACAGGCACAAGAGAGAAGTCAGGTACAGGGGGCTATGTGTGTGAGCTCTGGAGGCAGACTGCCTGGATGTGAATCCCAGACCTGCTCCTTTCCAGCTGTGTGACTTGCCTCTATGTCTCCATCTCTCCATCTCTTTAAAATGGGGATAATAATCATAACAGCATCTAACTTTGAGGACTATTGTGAGAGTTAGACACATTAATACTTGCAGGTACTCAGAACAGTGCCAAGGAGACAGCTCACCTCTTCACACAACCACATCAAAATTACAACTAAACTATAGAACAACCATCACTCAGAACCACCAGAAATTGAGCTGAATGGAAGTCCTACAACTACAGAATTAAAGAACAAACTACATTGTAACTGGTAAGAGTGGTGGAGATGTGGAATAGGATGGTCCAATACCCCCATATGGCAGATAAAAATCAGCATAGATATCCCAGGACTGAAGCATCCCAGCACCACAACATGCCCCTCAGCCAAGGGTTCCAGTACCAGGAAAATAAGTCTCCACAACTTCTGACTATAAAAACCAGTGGGGATTGAGGGGTTGGAAGACAGAAACTGCTGGAATCACTGGAAATCCTCTTAAAGGGCCCACACACAGACTACTCAGACTCATTCACTCTGAGATCCAGGGCAGAGGCAGGAGATTGAAAGGCACTAGAGAAATACAGGGAGGAACTGATTGTCTAGCATCAGGGCATGAGCTCAGGGACAACTTTCTCCAAGACAGTAGTGCTGGCAGAGGTCACTATTCCTTTTCTGAGCCCTCCATTCACAAAGCCATAGAGCCAGCAGGCAGGCTCTGTATCAGAGACTCCACCAACCAGGCTCACACTGTTTGCCTCACCCTGGTGATACCCTGAGGCCCTGCCCCACCTAACTTGAAGACAAACCCAAGCTGTTTCCAGTGCCCTTTCCATGCAACTGGCTTGTCTGGGCTCATGCTTCAGGTTTTCCTAAATTCTCTCAAACAAAATCTAGCTTCAGCAAACCTCATACCTCTTTCTAAGTTGCCCCAGACCTGGCACTAGCAACAGCCGGCCTTGGTTCACAGCTTAGCCTTACCTGGGCCCCTCTGAAACCCAACACAAGTAGCAGCCATCTACAGATTGCTTTGTAGCTTATGCTCTGTGACCCTGGACAGAACACAAGTGGTGGCTAACTTTGAATGTGCCAAGAGTAATTAAGGTTCAACTACAATAGGAGGGTGTACACAGCCCAGAGAGTGGGAACATCTCAAGTACCCAGCTTGCATAATAGCAGAGGCTGTACCACTGGGCCCTACAGGACACCTACTACATTAGGCCACTCTACCAAGCTTGGGAGGCATAGCAACTCTACCTAACACATAGAAACAAACACATTGCCAAAATGAGGAGACAAAGAAACATGGCCTAAATGAAAGAAAAGAACAAAACTTCAGAAAAAGAACTAAACAAAATAGAGACAAGCAAGCTACCTAACGCAGAGCTCAAAACACTGGTTATAAGGATGTTCAGTGAACTTAGGAGAAGGGCAGATCAACTCAGAGAGAACTTCAACAGCATTAAAAAGGACATGTAAACCATAAAAAAGAACCAGTAGGAAATGAAGGATATACTAAATGAAATGAAGAACAGTTGTAACAGGGTGAAGCCAAGAGGGGGGCCCCAAAAGGGAGTTGGAATGGGGCCCAGAACTCACGGTGTCCAGGAAATATTAGAGGGACATATAAGATGTCCTCACCCCCTCCCCCACAGGTATGAGTTGGGGGAAGGGACAAATGGAGCAGGGCCATTGGGTTGTTTTGCATAGCAATAGTTTTGCAGATAACCTCCAGAATGGTCATTTAACATATCTATAACCTTTAACTTGTTTCATAGATATGTTAAACAGCTGTGGCCATGCTCTGAGCCAGGGGGGATGGAAAGGACTTCCCCAAGGATGCGACTGGGGGAGGAACCCTAAGTTAAAGCACCTGTGTGGGAGCTTGGAGAAGATTGGCTCCAGAAAATGGGACACACCTGCCCAGACTCATGATGGCATCCCAATAACCTTGGAAACATACAGGAATGCTGGCAGGTGTAACCGATTGTAGGAGGAGTCGGAAATGGGGCTGCAGAGGAGGATTGGTGTGGGGATTTAAA
>PVKU01015385.1:0-18567 GCA_004027475.1 Anoura caudifer | reverse complement strand
TCTTCCCAACATGAGGTTGTGTTCTGGGAATATCCCTTTTCTCTCTCAGGCCCCATTTGATCAGTATTAGAAAGTAAACCTTGTATTATTTTGGTTGGGTCAACTGGATCAGCCATGGCAAGTGCTTACCTAGTACCTGGTCTTGCAGTGTATACTGCTGAACCTGCTGTGAGTTTTCATCTAAATAAATTTTCACTCATCAATGAAAAGTTATCTGACTTCTTCCCCTATGGCTCATGGACCTTTTGAATTTGAAAAAGAGATAGAATGCAGTTTTTAAGGAATTAGAGATGGTTTCCATCTGGTCTTGATTTTTGTCCTTTCTGTGGCCAGATTAAAGATATTTCAGGGCAGTAGATAAGTATAATGCCCACTGAGATAACTGGTACTATTTTGGATGAGGTCACTGAATCCACTATATCAGATACATCTGCTGTGTTGTGACCTTTCAAGGACACACAGTTTCATCAGATTCAGGAAGATGGAAGAACATTAAAGGAGCCATTGGGATATCTGACATGCCTTTATCCAAGAGAGGGTGAAGCACACACGCTTCAAGCAGCATGTCCTCTTGATTGCCACCTGTCCCCTTTGTGTGGCACCTTACCCTGACACCCACTGTGGCCTACTGCATGTCTCTCATCACCCAGCATGTAACCAGGAGGGATCCTGTACATCCTTAAATATTACATTATAGACAAAGCCAGTAAGGTGCCAACAGAATTATGCAACAGAGCTTCATACTATGCATGTGAGCCCACTCAAGGCTATGGGAACAGTGTATCAGATCCAGTCTCAAGGCTATGAGAACAATATTATTCAAGGCCCATTCTTGCCCATTCTCCAGGTTATGGGAAACTGTTTCCCTTAGTTGCCCAGGGCGAGAAAACCAGACTGCCTTCATTTACCTTACAACTAACTCGCCTAAGTGAAAACACAAGGAGACTTACACACGCTTGATGTCAGTTGAAAAGTAGGGTATATAGGCAGGAATGGAGTCAATTGGATAGCGAAAAGTGGTGGGTGGATCTAGAATTATCTGTGAGGCAGGGAACATTGGGGTGCTAACTTCTATTGGAAAGCAAGCAGATGTGGGTAAGAGAGAAGCAGGGCTGGCATCAGTTGAAAATGCAGAACAGGTTGGTGAGGCTGGTATCAGTTTAAGCTTAATTTGAACATGAGGTAAGAGAGTATCCAGTTTTTGTTGATTGTGTATACTTTGTTTAGCCAGGATGAGCTGTTGAAAAGTGTCAACTCAGCAGTATATATCTTTACCTTCTCTGTCATACATTAGACCGTGGAAAAGGGTTTCATCCTGGGCACTCTATATTGTTCTTAGGATTCAAGTGTCTGTTTTGTGCCAATTCCTTTCTGTTTTGATTATTTTAGCTTTATTATTTTAAAATATGGAGAGTGTTATCTATAACTTTGTCCTTTCTTCTCTAAATGTATTTGCTTCTTTAAGGTATTTGTTGTTTCATATAAATTTTAAGATTTTCATTTCTGAGAAAAAAGTATGTTGTAGTTTGATAGGATTTCAGTTGAACCAAGTAATTGCTGTGGGAGATATCATAATTATAACAATTTAATCTTTGCAATATAGAGGAATATTTTATCCTTCCATTTTTTATGTTAATTTCAATTTCTTTCTTCAAAGTCCTATAAGGTTGAAGGACAGGTCTTTCACCTCTTTGTTGATGTCAATTCAGAGGCAATTATTTCTTTTTCATCTTATCTCACACCACCTGATGCTACAAATGACCCTGAGAAGATTTCAATTTTGTGAAGCCCAAACAGCAGGGACACTATCTCACACCAACCAGTACAGTGAATAACTTTTAAAGGCTCAAATGGCACAGCCCTAACTGCAGAGGCAGAAGAGTCTAAGGTTGTACAAAAACAACAAAGATCAAACCAAGTTTCCAAAACAAAAAACAAAAAAAAAAAAAGCAAATAGCCCTGGTTCTGCTTATCTAATGCAAAACAGCCGCAACTGATGTCAATTAATCAGAAGAGGCTTACAGAAGCAGCTAGTCAGAGCAAGGATAAGGGAGGGTGAAACCAAATGTAAATTGGGCACAGGATAGGCAGCCCTGGAAGAAATCCCCTTTCCCTTATTGTAGACATGCTGGCAGAATAACCAAAAACCTCTGGGTACTGCTGGTCCATTACTTGGGATGAAAGACACTGAATCCCATCTGTCTAGGAGTGCCTGTCCATGGCAATGGGTCTTAGCCTCTGTTCCGATATTTTCTAACAATGCTAAGGCAAATGGAGAAGTTGGTCCATACACACTGAAAGCAGTTTTTAGCTCTTTAAGGGTCTTAAAAGGCAAGGGGTCATGGACTTTCTGAAGCTGATTTGCATTATTTGGATCTGGCCTCTCAATCCCTGGGTATAAAGCAAAGCCTGTTACATCTTCACCTTCTTCATGCGCCTTCCATAATGCCCTTGGTGAAGCAGATGTTTCCCTGGGCATAGGAACCTCAGACCTGATTTTTTTCCTTGGCCCATTAGGTTGGGTGGTGAGCCTCCTAGGGTGTGGCCTGATGGCAGCCTGAAGGAGGCCCTTGTCCTTCACAGACAGCACCAATAGTTGGTGCACCAGTCCCTACATATGGGAATTATTAGGATCTGGAAAATCGTTATTTTCCTCCTCCTCTGAAACATCCTATTTTCTCTCCCTCTCCACCTTCCAAGCCTCCTCCTCAAGCTCCTTAGCATAATCTGGTGGAAGAGGCTCATCATCACACTCAGCAAGGGGTGCGAGCAGAGCTGTTGGCAGTTTTGGCAGGAGGGAGGTGTACCCTTCCACTGTTGAGGCCAAAGTATCTGCTATTCATTTCTTTACTTCCAGTTCCTCCTTCTGTGAATCAAGTTCATCACGAAGGAAAGCCAAAAAGTGAAAGTAAAAATGGGCATTTGCACCAGCCCCTCAGCAGAATACCAATCCCACAATTTTTCACCTACCCTTGCCCGCATAATTGCATTAACAGTTCCCTCATCTGGAAACTGATGGCAAGTCTGCTGCACAAAGTCCAAGAACAGCTCTAGTTGAGAGCTACACACCTTAGTTCCCTTTACTGTAAGCATAGATTTAAGCATTTGTACATAAAGCCACCTCTCAGCAGATCCTGCGTTCCCCATGATTTACACCTGGCTGAAAAGTCAAATCCTTTCTCCTCTCACTTCAAGGCTTGTGGACACACTCAGGAGTATCTCCTCCCCTGGATTGATGAGTTCCCCCATACTCAGGTCTCCATGTTGTGTGCCACTTGCTGCAATCAGAACATAATGGGGGTCCCCCAGTGGGGGCAACAGGAGATGAAGAAAGATATGACACAGTTTAAGGAAAAGCAGGGACCAAGTGAGACATTTTCCTCTGGTGGAGAGACAATGAACCACAAACATGGTCTCCACATTTATTTTACAGGTGTTGTTTAGATGGAACTCAAGGGCATTTTGCAAACTTAGGGAGATGCTGCAGGCACAGATTGTTCCATTCCCAGGCTATCTAACTGACACATATGTCTTCTGCAAAAGTTACAGTCACATTCAGCTGATGCTTGCAGCTATCTATTTCATTCTCAACCGCCACAGGTTCTGCCTGCTGTTGCTGCCGGCTTTGATCCACTTTGCAGATGCAAGCAGTCAAGTGGGGATTTGTCAAGCACTTAACCTTACCCAGAATTCAACAAAAGTGATGGAATTAATAAAATAATCCATTAAGAATGAAATGCAAACTGAATATACAGAAATCTCTCACCCATAGCACTAATAAACAATGAAAGATGAAGGAAAGAAGGTAATGCCACTTAGAATTGTGTGGAAAGGAAATAAATGCCTGTGAACTAGAAAAAAAGAAAAAGGTGAAGAACCTGTACTCTGAAAAGTAAAGGACATTGAAGAAAGTATAAAGAACACACAAAACAATGAAAGGATAACTCATTCCTATACCATGGGAAGATTAAACTTTTATAACTACAATACTTCCCAAAGCTATTAGTTCAAACTACTTATCAAACTATTTCTCAGAAGAAAAAACTTAAAATTTATATTTAATCACAAATACTTAAATAGCCAAACATATTTCAAGAAGAAAAAACAATCTGTGTACTCACTTTATACTATAAAATATAATCATCAAAACAGAATGGCATTGACAGAAAACAGATCTCTTAATCAATGGAAGAGTATACAGAGTCAAGAATTTAACCCTCTTTCTTGAACAATTAATCTATGAGATAGGAGGCAAAAATATGCACTAAAGAGTTAAGAGACTTTTCAAAAATTGGTCGTGGAACTGAAATCAAGCAGAGAGTGGAACAAGTGCCATTGTTCGCTCTTGAACCCCTGCCCCACATACAGTGTCACAACCCACAGCCTGGGTTGCCCCATCCAGGTGATTACCCAAGGCTCCACCACTCACTATAAAACAAGAGCACCAAAAAAAAAAAAAAAAAAAAAAAAAAAAAAAAAAAAATGGCCCAGACAAAAGAACAGATCAAAGCTCCAGAAAAAAATACAACTAAGCGAAGAATCGAGAGCCAACCTATCAGATGCACAGTTCAAAACACTGGTAACCAGGATACTCACAGAATTGGTTAAATTTGGTTGCAAATTAGATAAACAAATGAAGGCTATGCTGAGTGAAATAAAGGGAAATGTACAGGGAACCAAGAGCGATGAAAAGAAAACTGGGACTCAAATCAATAGAGGGGACCAGAAGGAAAAAAGACATCCAATCAGAAAAGAATGAAGAAACAAGAATTTAAAAAAATGAGGAAAGGCTTAGGAACCTCTAGGACATCTTCAAACATCACAGCATCTGAATTATAGTGGTACCAGAAGGAGAAGAGGAAGAGCAACAAGTGGAAAAGTTATTTGAACAAATAATAATGGAGAACTTCCCCAATCTGGAAAAGGAAATAGACTTCTATGAAGACCAGGAAGCTAAGAGAGTCCCAAAGAAGTTGGACCCAAGGAGGAACACACCAAGGCACGTCATCATTACCTTAGCCAAGATTAAAATGAAGGAGAGAATTGTAGAAGCAGCAAGGGATAAGGGGACAGTCACCTACAAGGGAGTTCCCATCAGACTGTCAGCTGATTTCTCAAAAGAGACCTTACAGGCAAGAAGGGGCTGGAAAGAAGTATTCCAAATCATGAAAGTCAAGGACTTACATTCATGATTGCTCTATCCAGCAAAGCTGTCATTTAGAATGGAAGGGAAGATAAAGTGCTTCTCAGATAAGGTCAAGTTCAAGGAGTTCATCATCACCAAGCCCTTATTATATGAAATGTTAAAGAGGCTTATCTAAGAAAAATAAGATAAATAACATGTACAGTAAAAAGAAAGCAAACTCACAGATATTAACAACCACATCTAAAACAAAAAAAATACAAACTAAGCAAACAATTAGAACAGGAACAGAACCACAGAAATGGAGATCACATGGAGGGTTAGCAACAGGGAAATGGGAGGAGGAGAGAGAATAAGCAGCATAGATGGTAGGTAGAAAATAGATGGGGAGGGTAAGAATAGTATGGGAAATGTTGAAGCTAAATAACTTATAAGACACATGGACATGAACTAAAGGGGGGAATGTGGGTGGGAGTAGTTATGCAGGGCAGAGGGTAGTGAAGGGGGGAAATGGGACAATTGTAATAGCATAATCAATAAAATATATAAAAAATAAAAAATGGTCTTGGAAAAAAATTTTATGCATGGTGTAAAATTGTCTACATTGTCATATCATCCACAAAAATACATTTGAACTGATATCAGCTCTGCCCATCTCTTCCATATTTTCAACTGACACAAGCCCTGATTCCCTTTTACCTACCTCTCTGTGCCTTCCCATTGAAGTCAGCACCTAACTGATCCCCACACCACAGAAAATTCTAGACCACCCATCTCTCTTTGCCTTGTGTCTGACTCCATTTGTGTCTATATCCCCTGCTTTCCAACTAATGTCAGGCATGGTTAAGTCTCCTTGTTTTTTAATTTATGGTAGTTTTCTCCCAATTTTCAGTGCTCACTCTCTCCCTATAATTATCTTTCACTCATCACCTTTTCCTTCAACAGCTCAGAACCTGAGAACAGGAGTGGTAAGAACACCTGTGTTTGCTAACTCTCACTGTGGCTGAAGAGTAACCTTGCTTAGGTGACACCTTCTTAGATGATTCTGCAGCTTTAAAACTGGGACACCCACTGTCTCTCAGGCTACTGGCCCCCAGTCCCCACTGTGAAAATGTCTATTTTTCTGAACCTCATATCTCCCTCACACAATATTGACTGGAAGTAACATGACAAACTGTACCACCTCAGACTATTGTTACCATATAAGTCATAAAGAATACCATATGTGATCCAACAGAGAGGCCCCATCAACAGCCTTCAGGTCTTCCAACCACACACCGCATATAAACAACCTGAAAACTAACACACAGTAAGTACTTCACATACATCAGTGTGGGCGCTCTTGTCATAAGTTAACCATTGACAGTTTAGACCAAATCATTTGTGTTTTGGGTGATGGCTTCTGGATGGTAGGACGTTTGATAACACTTGTCCAAACTGTATACATGACTATAGCACATCAAGACTCTAAGTATATATAAAAAAGAGAGAAATAAAGAGAGAGATAGGGAGGAAAAGAAAGAGAGGTTAAAATAATATTAGAGAAATATAACTACAATATTCAAAGAAGTAAATAAGCGAAAAGTGACATTTTGATAAATAATTTGTAAAAAAGTCTTCACACAAACATATATTTTATTTATGTTTCAGAGAGGGAGGAAGAGAGAAAATAACTGTGTGAGAGAGAAATATTGATCACTTGCTTTTTGTATACTCTCCTTTATCAGGGATTGAACCTCTGACTGAGGACTAAACCAGCAACATATTGATTGGTGAATGGGATGAGGCTGCAACCAACTGAGCCACCTGATCAGGATGTTATTATTTTTACTTGGAACACATCTGTCACTTCACATCACATTGGCTTTACTGGGAAAAGCTAGTTCAAAACCACTCAGTGTGGACACAGACATGTTCATATCGACAGACAACATCCATGGAGGCTGCTGACCATATAAGCCGATATGAGCACAAGGTCTGATTCAAAGTATGACAGGAGTCCATGGAAACCTATATGGCAGAAGTAATTACATTTATTTTTAATATATTTTATTGATTATGCTATTACACTTGTCCCATTTCCCCCCTTCATTCCCCTCCAGCCTGCACACCCCCTCCCACCCAAATTCCCCCCTTTAGTTCATGTCCATGTGTCATAAATTCTTTAGCTTCTACATTTCCCACACTATTCTTGCCCTCCCCATCTATTTTCTATCCACTGTCTATGCTACTTACTCTCTGTACCCTTTACCCCTTCTCCTCCTCCCACTCCCCTGTTACTGACCCTCCATATGATCTCCATTTCTGTGTTTCTGTTTTTGTTCTAGTTGTTTGCTTAGTTTGTTTTTGTTTTAGCTGTGGTTGTTAATATCTCTAAGTTTGCTATCTTTTTGCAGTACATGTTTTTTATCTCATTTTTCTTAGATAAGCCCCTTTAACATTTCATATAATAAGGGCTTGGTGATGATGAACTCCTTGAACTTGACTTTATCTGAGAAGCACTTTATCTTCCCTTCCATTCTAAATGACAGCTTTGCTGGATAGAGCAATCATGAATGTAAGTCCTTGACTTTCATGATTTGGAATACTTCTTTCCAGCCCCTTCTTGCCTGTAAGGTCTCTTTTGAGAAATCAACTGACAATGTGATGGGAACTTCTTTGTACGTGACTGTCCCCTTATCCCTTGCTGCTTCTACAATTCTCTCCTTCATTTTAATCTTGGCTAATGTAATGATGATGTGCCTTGGTGTGTTCCTCCTTGGGTCCAACTTCTTTGGGACCCTCTGAGCTTCCTGGACTTCCTGGTAGTCTATTTCCTTTGCCAAATTGGGGGAGTTCTCCATTATTATTTGTTCAAATAACTTTTCCACTTGTTGCTCTTCCTCTTCTCCTTCTGGTACCACTATAATTCAGATGCTGTGATGTTTGAAGATGTCCTAGAGGTTCCTAAGCCTTTCCTCATTTTTTTAAATTCTTGTTTCTTCATTCTTTTCTGTTTGTTTGTTTCTTTTTTCCTTATGGTCCACTCCATTGATTTGAGATTCCCATCACTACTGTTTCCCTGTCCTTTTTCCTTTATTTCACTTAGTGTAGCCTTCATTTGTTCATCTAATTTGCCACTAAAATCAACCAATTCTGAGAGCATTCTGATCACCAGTGCTTTGAACTGTGCATCTGTTAGGTTGGCTATCTCTTGGTCGCTTAGATGAATTGGCTCCAGGGCTTTGATCTGTTCTCCCTTTGGAGCCATTTTTTTTTTTTTTGGTCTGGTCACACCTGTTATATATGAGGGGCTGAGCCTTAGGTGTTCACCAGGGTGGGGCAGCCCAGTCACTGGGTTGTGATGCTGTATGCGGGGGTGTGGTCCGAGAGGGAACAACAGTGCTTGCTCTGCTCTCTCTCATATTTCAGTCCCTTCTGCCACTTCCCACAAGCAAATTGGGCCCTTCTGGTGCTGATTTCCATGTGGGTGGGCTTGCATACGTTCTAGGACCCTGTGGGTCTCTCCAACTCCTGGCACCAGTGCCCTGGGTTGGGTGGTCTCTCTCCCCATTTCTGCCTGGATTATCTGCGCCCAAATGTGGGACCACCTGGTCAGCCAGCCGCCTTGTTCGGCCTCACATGGTCTGCCCATTGCCACCCCACACCTGTGCTCCACTAGCCTCCAACTGAGCACCTGGGGTCCTCCAACCTCCACTTTTTCCTGCCACAACTCCACCCCTCTTACTGGTCTGGATGAATGGTTGTCAGACTTCTGTACAGTTCAATTTTCTGTTAGTTCTGGTTGTTTTCTTATTTCTAAATCTTGGTTGTCCTTAGTTTTGGTTGTGCAAAGAGGCACAGTGTGTCCACCTACGCCTCCATCTTGGCCACAAGTCCAGAAGTCATTACATTTAGATGTTTTCTTAATGTCAACCCCATAAAGGTGAGTACCAAAAAACTGTTGTCTAAAGTAGTATGACTTTTCCAAAGTCATTAATGAATCTCAGATCTGATTTAATTAGTGTTTCCAGCTAGATTTCACTTTCTTGTTTTTGGAAATTTTGCCATGTCTCAGGTATTCCACCAAACACATGTCACACCAGCCCACAATGTTTTTGGTTGTATGTGATACACTTGTGGCAATGTCTCTAGAAAGTTGCTTCAGTCCTCAGCCCAGTGAGCTAGGTGGTCATTGGAGACTCCAAAGAAACACAATAGCTCTAAACTGATCAGAATAAAAACATTTGCACTCAGCTCTTCCTTCTGAAGCCTGGGATCCTTGTCAATTTCCTAGGAATCTGAAAAAAAAAACTGTGCCTGATTCATTTATATACCAATGGAAGTGTCCTGGGTGAAAAACCAAAGCCCTGGGAAACTTTCAGCTAAATCTAATTAGAAAACAGCACCCAGGCAATACAACTTTAAAAAACTGAGCTCACTTGTTCATTGAGAGTACAAAACATAAGGATTCTAGTAATTAGACACCCCCATTCTAGAGACAGGCCATTATCAAGTTTATATTCCTGAAGTCAGTAGAGAGAACAAAATGTTTGCCAGTTGTCTCAATAGTTTCTATGCATGTGTCTTTTTGGAAAGGCCATAATAAAACTGTTTCCCTCACTATAAAGAGTGAACCTGGCTTACCCTCTAACAACCTTGTTCATACACCTGTGGGTACTCTCAGAAAATTTAGGCCATTACTGTGACTCCACGTGGGCAGCATTTCAGCCATTGCCAAATTTTTCTGTTGAGTTGTGGGGAAAATATCAGGAGAAGAGGGTGGCTGTCCTTGTCAGAAGCAGTTTGTTAGGTATTGGATTACTGCTAGGTCTGTCAGTTGTGTACTTCAGGTCATGGCTTGCAGAATAAGAAGGGAGTGCTGGAGAACACATTAATCTACATTTTTTATAATCCTGAGCTACTGCTGTGTCCTTTGACTTGTTTAAAGTTTGGATGTTTATGCAGTTTTTCCTCTGTACCTGATCAGAATAAACTTTAACAAATTCTGGTGCTGGTCCATTCTGTGCCAATGCCAAGGCAGCCCCCTGAAGTTACATGATTGAATACCACACAACATCTTTACAAAGCTCCACACAGAAACTCATGGTGGAGCATTTAGACAGGTACAAACTTTCTGTAATCTCAGTCAGGGGGCAGGTACACCAAAACTACAACAGTCCAAAACTGTCAAAAGTGATTGTGGGCACAGAAAGCCTGTACAGCCCAAACCTTAAGATGATAAGGGCCAGCCCATGTCCCAGACTCCAGTCTATGTAGTCTTTGGGACACCCCCAGAGTCTCACACAAGCCGTCACACTGTCCCACTCCCAGTGGAATCTGAGCCTCCACTCTCTTTGCAACCAGCTGCTAAATAAAAGTATAGAAAGTCATTCCTCACATATTTGTGAGAATATTAGAGAAAATGGTATGTTGTTCAATTTCACAGCATGCTATAAGCATCTTGCATTTGGCCACAGTTTTTGTGGAACTCTCTTCCTAAGGTGTTTGTTTAGCAGTCAGCTCCATTGTTCTTTCTGTCCTTCTAAGACACATATTGATTATTGCACTTAATTGCATCATTTGTACACAAAATGGTAGGTGTGATTAAGTTATTGCAGCAGTGATGCAGACACCAACAGGCAGTATCTGTGGTGTTGTGGATGAGATGACATAAATTCACATGGACTACAGATTCCTGTGGAGGAAAAGGGATGGCAGAGCTACTCACTCAAGGGGAGAGCACACCAGCACTTGTCTTGACAGGTTTTCATTGACTTTCCAATAGCATCTATCAAAGAAGGTTTCCATTCATTATCCTTAGGTTTGCTTTAGGTAATTACTTTTTACAGATAGCAATGGAAAGGATGTTACTGATTACTTGTTACAGATTAACAAGGAAAATATGTTGGAGCTTCAAGGGAATAAGAGTAATTGGTCTGGTTACAGTTCACTTCTTTGGAGAATTAGCATAGAGTTCAGGAACTTACATTAAAGATATGCAATAAGTATTTGCTGCCTCAACTCAGGGTGAGTGAGTTTTAACAAGAGCAAGTCACAAAGCAGCCTAGGTACAACACAGGCCTGATTTTCCATGGGCTGACCCATCTGTGGGTTTGGCATCCTGTGCGCTGCCACACACCTATTGGGCTTTTCAATACAGCTGGGCTACATTTTCCAACCCACACAGACAGGTTCCTTATACAGCAGATTTTGTGCAACTTGTCTCATAACAAACCTAGACTCTCAAGGTCAGAAGCTGCAACCTCACTTCTCATCTCCTGAATTCCCACAAGGGAGAACATTTTTCAGTGTTACATTCTAACAATGCCACTAGAGCCTGCCTTGATTACATTTAGCTGCCATGTTTGCAGTTCTTCCAAAAATATCTAAATTGTCTCCCAATAAGGAATATTAGTTTGCTTCTGCTGTCAGAATGTAGTGCTATGTTGGTGGGTGTAAACAACATACTTTTTAACTTATACTTCTGCAATCTCCAATTTTGAGATCAGGTTGTGAGCTGGATTGTTTTCTCCTGAGGACCCTTTTCTGTCTTGCAAGTGAGTATTTAAACTTCTTGTTCCAAGGTGTTTTCTCTATGCTTCTCTCATCCTGATGATTAGGTGAAAGCTCCACTTTTATTTGATTAGGACCCCCCAAATTAATTCACTTACCATTACTCCCCTAAATACTATCAATCCAAATACAGGCACACTGTGAGGTAATGCGCCTTTACACTTCCAATGGTGAATTTGGAAAACACATTTGAGCTTAATGCATGCCACAGCTGACTAAAGGGACTTACACAGAAAAGAGGCTGCAGGTAGAAAGATATGTGTATGCAGTATATTCATGTGTTTTATAGATACAGCCAAATTTGCATTCTACCTCTTTTTAACCAAAAATCTATCCCAGTTATATGTCCACCAGCACTCTCTGATGGCGGTTGTTTTTGAATCAAGCCTCACTTGCAATTTATAATTTTTTCAGACTCAGTTCTCATGGTGTCAAGTTGTCCAATGCTATCACAGTTGTCATTGATGTGCACTATCCTTTAACAACATTTTGTGTCAGATGTCAGCCATTTATCAGCGATGTGGATTTTTTATTTTACAAGTCATGTGATCAGATACTGTCCCTGAAAAGGGCTGTATTTCTTCCTTAAATCTCCAAGTATTTGCCTGTTTTCTAAGTCTCAAATTTCTACAATAAAGTTAGAAATTTTGAAGAAATATCTAATTTCTTCAAAACTTGATTAAATAAAAAAAATCACTGTCTTTTTAAAAGAATCCAGTGGATTCCTTTCATGTGTATTTCCTGTACACTGTTATTGAATGACGGAGGCATAAAATCCTCCAGAAGGTGTCCTTTCACATCAGGTGAGTCCAAGGCTCAGTAGCTCAGAGGTAATGTGCTGTTACCAGACTTTTGGTGGTTCTCACTACTGGCAGGAAGGAACTTGAGAACCCATGACATATTTAAGTCTGTGTATTCCCATTACTGCATTTGGGTTTTTCTTTGTGCAGTCACTGGGAAAATGCTCTTTATACAGACTATTCAAACTTAGAAATAAGGCAGGTCTCTTGTTCCTAAGCTAAAAAAAAATTGCCTTGAAAAGAATGATCATATAATTCCTCTTGATCAACTATCTCATGATAGCACATTTAAAGGTCAGGTCAGAAATTGTTTCAGTCAGGGCACTGTGTCTTGATACATGTATCCCTGAAGAACTCAGTTCCTGCAGCAGCTCCACATTGTCATTCTTTCAGTGGTTTTTGGTGATGTTCACATTGTGTCCTTTTTTGTTTAACTAAATATGAAGGTGACATCACATTGTCACCTTGAGTATCCTGTAGAATGCATAACATAGAGTATTTTCATAATGTCCATGGTAGCAGCCTACCCCATCAAAACATTTTCAAAATGATGACCCAACCCTTCATTTGTCTGGTATTTGGTTCAGTACAACATATCCTAGACCTCATTTTTACTATGTGAGTATTGGCCATGTCCTTGGTACCACATGACTCTTCCCAGCACCAGGTTGTGTCCTAGGAATATCCCTTATGTCTCTGAGGCTCTGTTTGCTTCTATAAAAAGTGGGTACTAGAAAACAAACCTTGTATTATTTTGGTAGGATCAATTGACTCAGCCATGGCCAGTACTTATCTATTACCGGGTCTTGCAGTGAGCTTGCTGGATATGCTGTGAATTTTCACCTAAATAAACTTTCACTCACCCGTGAAAAACTTTCTGCCTTCTTCCTCACTGGCTTGTGAGCCCTGTGAGTTTGAAAGAGGTAGACTGCAAATCTGAAGGAATTTGAGATGGTTTCCATGCAGTCTTGATCTTTAAAATTTATGGCCAGATAAAAGATCTATCAGGGCAGTACATGTGTATAATACCCACTGAGGTAACTGCTAATATTTTGGATGAAGTTCACTCATCCAACTATATATGATACATCTGGTGTGTTGTGACCATTCAAGGCCAGACAGGTTCATTAGATTCTGGCAGATGGAAGTAATATTCATGGAGCTTTTGGGTTGTCTGACATACCATTATTCAAGGGTGGGCAAAGCAACATGCTGCCAACTGTCTGTCCCACTACATGTCACCTGTTCACTGTGTGTGGTAACCTAGGGTGGCACCAAGTATGAACCACTCACTGCATATCTGTCATCACACAATTTGGAACCCTGATGGAACCCTTCCATTGTGAAATACTAGCTCATAGAAAAAGCTGGCAAGGTGCCAACAAAATTATGCAACAGTGCTTCATGCTATACATGCAAGCCCACTCAATGCTATGGGAACTGTTTAACACACCCAGTCTCAAGGCTATGAGAACAATACTTTTCAGGACTGCTCTCAAGATTATGGGAAACTGCTTCCTTAGTTGTCCAGATATCTGGGTGAGGAAACCAGTCTGCCTCATTTGACCCAAGTTAAAACACAAGGAGACTTAAGCATGCTTGACTTCAGTTGAAAAGTAGGGAATATAGGCAGGAATGGAGTCAGTTGGGAGGCAAAAGATGGTGGGTGGATCTAGAATTACCTGTGAAGGAGGGAACGATGGTGTGCTAACTCCTACTGGAAAGCAAGCAGATGTGGGTAAGAGAGAAGCAGGGCTGGCATCAGTTGCAAATGTAGAAGAGGTTGACAAGGCTGGTATCAGTTTAAGCTTATTTTTCAATATGATACGAGAGAGTACCTAGTTTTTGCTGACTATGTATATTTTGTGTAGCCAGGATGAGCTGCTGAAAAGTCTGTTAACTCAGCAGTTTATATCTTTACCTTCTCTGTTATACATTAGTTGTTCATGTAAGAGGGTTTAGCCCTGGGCACTCTCTAGTGTTTCCATGTATTAAGTGTCTGTTTTGTGCCCATACCTTTCTGCTTTGATTATTGTACCTTTATACTATTGTGTGAGAACATGGGGAGTGATGTCTATAACCTTTCTGTTTCTTCCCTAAATGTATTTGCTTCTTTAAGGTATTTGTTTTTCCATACACTTTTTAAAATTTTCACTTCTGAGAAGAATGTGCATAGTACTTTGATAAGATTTCAGTTGAACCAAATAAATTACTTTTGGTGATATCATAATTATAACAATTTAATCTTTCCAATATATAGGAATGATTTCTCTTTCAATATTTTGGTGTTGTTTTCAATTTCCTCAATGTCCTCTAATCTTGAGAGTACAGATCTTAAATCTCTTTGTTGATGTCAATTCAGAGGCATTTATTTATTTTTCACGCAAATGTCAATGGGATTACTTTCTTTACCTCTTCTTCCTGTATTCATGATTGTATATGAACGTGACAGGTTTCCGTACAGTTTGCATTTTATTTTTTACTGAATTACTTTATTAATTCAACTTTCTTCAATGCTTTAAGAGATTCTATATACAGTATTATATGAGCTGCAAATGGTGACAGTTTTTAATATTTTTATTTAGATGTATTTTATTTATTTTTCCCCTCTGATTGATAGTGTAATTATTACAATCTATTTCAAATGATTGTAATGAAAGTGAACATTCTCTATGTTTTTCATTTTAAAGAAAACTTTTTATTTCACAATTGAGTATACACTTAGTTTTGAGTTTGACATATATACTCTTTGTCAAGCTGAGATTTCTTTCCTTCTACAAGTGCTCTTGAAAATATTTTTATCAGTAATGCATATAGCATTCTATTTCTTTTTCTGTATCTCTTGAATATTCATACAATTTTTAAAATTTATTTTAATTGTTCTTCTTGTACAGTTTTTTGTCTTTTACTCCAATCCCAGCCCACCGCCCCAGCCCTCTCCACCTCACTCCCATTTCCACATCCCTAGTTTTCATCCATGTGTCCTTTAAACTTGTTCCTGTAAACCCTTCCCCTTTCCCCATGAATTTCCCTCCCCTCTCCTCTCTGGTGACTGTCAGCCTGTTCTCAATTTCAGTGTCTTTGGTTATATTTTGCTTGATTCTTTGTTTTGTTGATTAGGTTCCTATTAAAGGTGAGATCATATGGTATTTGTCTTTCACTTCCTGGCTTATTTCACTTAGCATAATGCTCTCCAGTTCCATCCATGCTGTCGCTAAGGGTAGGAGCTCCTTCTTTCTTTCTGCTACATAGAATTCCATTGTGTAAATGTACCATAGTTTTTTGATCCATTCATTTACTGATGGGCACCTAGGTAGCTTCCAACACTTGGCTATTGTAAATTGTGTGGCTGTGAACACAGGGGTGCATAGGTTCTTTTGGACTGGTGTTTCAGGGTTCTTAGGATATAATCCTAGCAGTGAAATTGCTGAGTTAAAAGGTAGGTCCATTTTTAGTTTTCTTAGAAAATTCCATGCTGCTTTCCATAGTGGTTATACCAGTCTGCAATCCCACCAACAGTGCACTAGAGTCCCCTGTTCTCCACAGCCTCTCCAACACTTGTTTGTTGCTTTGTTTATGATGGCCATTCTCAATGGTGTGAACTGGTATCTCATTGTGGTTTTAATTTGCATCTCTCTGAGAGCTAGTGATACTGAGCATCTTTTCATGTGTTTCTGGATCCTCTGTAAGTCCTCCTTGGAGAAGTGTCTGTTCAAGTCCTTTGCCCATTTTTTAATTGGGTTGCTTGTCTTCTTAGAGTGGAGTCGTGTAAGTTCTTTATATATTTTGGAGATTAAACCCTTGTCTGAGGTATTATTGGAAAACATGTTTTCCCATACACTTGGTTCTCTTTTTATTTTTATACTGTTTTCTTTGGCCATGCAGAAGCTTTTTACTTTGATGAGATCCCACTTGTTTATTCTTTCCTTTATGTCCCTTGCTTTAGGGGACATATCAGCAAAAATGTTGCTGTGTGAAATATGTTGAGATTTTCCTCCTATGTTCTCTTCTAGGACTTTAATGGTGTCATGGCTTATATTTAAATCTTTTATCCACCTTGAATTTATTTTTGTGCATGGTGTAAGTTGGTACTTGAGTTTCATTTTTTTGCATGTAGCTGTTAGGTTCTCCCAACACCACTTGTTGAAAAGGCTATTTTTACTCCATTCTATGCTGCTGCCCCCTTTGTTAAATATTAATTGACCACAGAGACTTGGGTTTATTTCTGGGCTCTCTGTTCTGTTCCACTGGTCCATGTGCCCATTTTTATGCCAGTACCAGGCTGTTTTGATTACAGTGGCCTTGTAATACAGTTTGGTATCAGGTATTGTGATCCCTCCTACTTTGCTCTTCTTTCTCAAAATTGCTGCAGCTATTCAGGGTCATTTATGGTTCCATATAAATTTTTGAAGTGTTTGTTCTATGTCTGTGAAATATGCCATTGGTACTTTAATAGATATTTCATTGAATCTGTAAATTGCTTTGGGTAGTATGGACATTTTGATGATGTTGATCCTTCCAATCCATGAACATGGTATATGTTTCCATTTGTTTCTGTCTTCCTTGATTTCTTTCTTCAGTGTTGTGGAGTTTTCTGCATACAGGTCTTTTACCTCCTTGGTTAGGTTTATTCCTAGGTATTTTATTTTTTGTTTTGCTATAATGAATGGGATTTTTTTCTTGATTTCTCCTTCTGCTTTTTCATTGTTGGTATACAAAAATGCCTTTGATTTCTGGATATTGAGTTTGTATCCGGCTGTTTGGCCAAATTCATTTATTAGGTTGAGCAGCTTTTCGGCCAAGTCTACAGGATTTTCAATGTACACTCTCATTTCATCTGCAAACGATGATAGTTTTGTTTCCTCCTTTCCAATTTGGATGCCTTTTATTTCCTTTTCCTGTCTAATCGCTGTGGCTAAGACTTCTAATACTATATTGAATAGAAGTGGTGAAAGTGGACAACCTTGTCTTGTTCCTGATCTTAGTGGAAAAGATTTTAGTTTTTGCCCATTGAGTATGATGTTGGCTATAGGCCTCTCATACATGGCCTTTATTGTGTTGAGGAATGCTCCCTCAATTCCCACTTTGCTGAGTGTTTTATCATAAATGGGTGCTGTACCTTATCAAATGCTTTTTCTGCATCTATTGATATGGTCATGTGATTTTTGTCTTTGCTTTTGTTTATGTGATGTATTACATTTACTGATTTGCGAATGTTGAACCATCCTTGCATCCCTGAGATAAATCCCACTTGGTCATGGTGTATGATGTTTTTAATGTATTGTTGGATGTGGTTTGCCAATATTTTGTTGGGAATTTTAGTGTCTAAGTTCATCAACGATATTGGCCTAAAGTTTTCTTTCTTTGTTATGTCTTTATCTGGTTTTGGGATTAGGATGATGCTGACTTCATAGAAAGAGTTTGAGAGTCTTCCATCATTTTGGATGTTTTGGAATAGTCTGTGAAGGATAGGAGTTAGCTGTTCCTTAAATGCTTTGTAAAATTCTCCTGTGAAACCATCTGGTCCAGGACTTTTGTATGTTGGGAGCTTTTTGATTACTGCTTCAATTTCATCTGCTGTTATTGGTCTGGTCAGGCTTTCTGCTTCTTCTTCCTTGAGTTTTAGAAGATTATATTTTTCTAGAAACTTGTCCATTTGACCTAGGTTTTCAAATTTCTTGGCATACAGTTCTTCATAGGAATTTCTTACAATCCTTTGTATTTCTGTGATGTCAGTTGTAATCTCTCCTCTTTCATCTCTGATTGTGTTTATGTGGGTCCTGTCTCTTTTTTCTTGATGAGCCTGCTTAAAGGCTTGTAGATTTTGTTTTATTTTTTCAAAGAACTAGCTCCTGGATTCATTGATCTTTAGAATTGTGCTTTTAGTCTCTTTGTCATTTAATTCTGCTCTGATTTTGGTTATTTCCTTCCTTCTACTTGCTCTTGGCTGTCTTTGTTGTTGTTATTTGAGTTCTTGTAGGTGTAGGGTTAAGTTGTGTGTTTAATATGTTTCTATCTTTCTTAGGTAGGGTTGTATCACTATGAACACTCATCTGAGGACTGCCTTTG
>PVKU01015384.1:0-18586 GCA_004027475.1 Anoura caudifer | reverse complement strand
GCCTGATTGCCCCGGGGAACCTGCCCTTTCCAGCATAGGGCCACACCCACCTCCAGCATTGTTTCAGGCTTAAGTCAGGCAGGGGAAGTAAGGCAGCCAAGAGATTAGGAGACTTCTTGCAGACAGAATGAGGACTCAGACTATTTCAAAGCTAAGGGGCAAGGGTCCATCACCCTCTTTCTTCATAGCCCCCCAAGTCGTTCCCTGAAGGCCCCCTTGTGACCATGCTTGTCTTAGGCAGTCCCTCCCTTGAGGAATCTTACCTGTCATTGGCTAACTGGTCTTGGACTGGGGGGCAGGCAGGGTGAAGTAAAGTGGGCAGAGATAGTGCTCCTGCCGGGGAGATAAGCTTTGTCTCCTTAGTGTCATAGGGTCTCTCACTCAGCCTTAGCCATGGAGGGTTACAGCTTCTGAAACCAGGCAGGGCGGTTCCCAACATATATCTGTAACTTTCTACTTATCAAACTCCAAATCACTAGCAATACTTCTTGTTATACACAGGTAATTTGGTGCCCAAAAATATACCTTTGCAGTAGAGCTACAAATACTGGTTGTGCATTTGGATGTGTGCAGTAAATTGTATTACAATAACTGTGCACCATAGATGATTGTGAACTTAAGTGGCTGTTTCTGAAAGGATGCAAACTGTCACTCATTTTTATTTTGGAGGCGACGTTAGAACCTTTGTCATGATTTCCGTTTGTGATGATCGTTTCTGTAACTAGCTCCTCTAGGTTCCCCATGTCTCCCCGACCCGACTCGGTGCACAGCACAACTTCAAGCAGCGACTCGCACGACAGCGACGAGAATTATGTCCCCATGAACCCCAATCTCTACATTGAAGACTCAGTATGTAAAGCCTTCATCTTCTCTCTCCGCTCTTCTACTCTGTTGGTTTCATCCTTACAGCTTTCACTATACTTAAGGAAGAAGGATAAAAGATGACTTTTTAAGTGCTTTTTAAAAATAGTATGGTAAAGTCTAAAACCAATAGAGAGTTACAATGTAATAGCAATCTCTAAAAAGTGGGTATAAAATTAGTTAAAAATTATAAAAGGTTTCCAGTTACAGTTTTTTTTTAAGACAGATTTGGTTTGTGAAACTATGCAAGAAAATACGCTATACCTGATGCTTCCTATCCGTTCATACGACGTCAGGCATTCGTCAGTTGAACCCCTAAAGTCACTCCTGGAATTCAAATGACAGCAGATCATTATTAAAGATAAATACTGTTATATAACAATAGCAACAAAAAATATGTTCAATAATTTTATGTATTTTTAAAAGAATTGTAGAAAAACGAAGTACTACTGTTGCTTTTATTTTACCTTTTTAATTCTCAGAGCGCTCGTAACAGCTCCTAGGATCTTAGGGTTTTTCTAAATGGTTTTGGGAAAACACCAGGTTAAAGGCTAGGACACGGTGACAAGCTGTTCCCACTGAGATTAGATCGAGAGCACATAGACTTCCCTGCAGGGACATATTTTAACAATAAGACGAAAAATTTCCAGTTCGGTAATGATTAGAAAACAGTTTAACTGGCAATTCTGAGAAATTCTCTTTAGGAACAACGTACTGAGATAAAATGCGTACATCGTATGAACTCATGGGTTCCTTTCATAGCCTTGTGATAACTGAGAATTCTGAGTGTTTCCAATTAGGGAAATTCTAGGTATGAGTTCTTTCATTGGTCACATTTGAACACAAAATTTTTTTTCACACACATATACTCCTGCTTGATTTTTTTTTTCTGTGATAATAAAAAATCAAGTCATTTAGAGGGGAAAAATCCGTTTCTTTATGAATTATAAAATAAGGCAGGGGGGAAAATGGCGATTTGTACTAACTAAATACCAAAACTTGCTAATTTTTGTTGTGTTCCCTGCATGTCATTATTCATATTTTGCAGTGTTTTATTAGAAATAGCTGATAAATTTGGCTTAGAAATCTGTTCCTACGCACACAGCCCTCACACGCAGCCGGGCAGACCGAGTACTGTGTGAGCACCCTGCGTACGGTGGGCTGCGTGTGCGGCACCCTGCATTCGTGAGCGCTTGCAGCCCAGACCTTGTCTGGCTCACCAGGCGGCGGCCCTGGCGGACTTGTGTCACCCCAGAGGAAGGGCACCTTTTCCTAAGTCACGGAAACATTGTGCACAGGCTGTCAGCAGCCCTGCTTCAAAATGAGGGAATAAACTGTGTTTTTCTAGCAGTTGTCTTTGCCCTGAATCCCAGCTCACTCTGTTCAGCCTGAGCAAAAAATGCTGTTCACCATCCTCCATTTTTCTTTTTCTTCTTTTAGAGACTAGTCAAAGCCAATAGAAGGCAGAGGAAATTAAGGGGTAAAAATTGCAAATCGTTGAAATAAAATAGACTTTGCTAATGAAGTCATCATTCATAGCCTTTAATTAGTATACTTATTTCAAACTAATTTCAGTGTGAAAGACTTTAAATGTAGAACTTTAAAAAAATTAATTTAAAAGCAGGGGGTATAAGGATCCTGCTGTTTGCAAATATCATTTTAATAATGTTCAGCTTGAGCTGTCACAACTAACGTTAGCTTGATGTCCCAGTCTTGGTTTGAACCAAGTTCGACTTTTTTAAAAATTGATTTTAGAGAGGGAGAGGCGGAGATGCGGAAAGAGAGAGAAACATTGATTTTTGTTGTTCCACTTATTTATGCATTCACTGGTTGACCTCTGTAGTTACCTGCCTGGGGATCGAACCCACAAACCTAGCATATCAGGACAATGCTCTGACCAAACAAACTACCCAGCCAGGGCCCAAGATTGACTTTTGAAACTACTGCTAGCTTACTCTAAGCTAACTTTTAATCAGTTTTTTTAAACATTGCTTACTTTCCTCAATCCTAAAAGGTTATTTAATTTTCTAAGCAGACTTTATCAAGCTGTGTCCTTTTGAAATAAATATTTAGGCTTTAGTAGACAACCAGCGAGAAAAGCAGCATGCCTGTGAATGTGTGGGGGTTGATTACGTGGTATTATTCTTTCAGAATCTTTTTGGCAGTAACAGCCTGGATGGAGGAAGCAGCCCTATGATCAAGCCCAAGGGTGACAAACAAGTGGAATACCTGGATCTGGATTTAGATTCTGGGAAGTCCACACCACCCCGCAAAGTAAGTGAAGCCTCCTTCCATGAATACAGGGTGGGGCAAACGTAGGTTTATGGTCGTGAGTACGTGAAACACAGAGTTTACTCTTGTATTATTATTCGTTATTGTATTGTTTTTCCACACAAATAACTATAAACCCACGTCTGCCCCCGCCCCCTCCGTGCTGCTAGATCATGTTTTTGACCTAAAGAACCGTATCTCTTTGGGGGGAATTTTATTAGTATGGTTTCATTTAAATTTAGTAAAATCTACTACCTAATGCTGTTTCATAGATCACAAGTAACAAAGTTATGGAGACTAATAAATTACTTTCTGCCTTTCTGATGGGTTGGAAGTTATACACTTTCTACTTTTAGTGGTTACCATTGAAATGCTTATGTAACACATTCTAAAGTTAATCATCTTTGCTCTCTTTCCATTGTTAGCTCAAATTACTTCCCTTCTGACTTTTGTGCTATTTTTGTCCAAACTTTTGGTTTTTTCATTTTGTGAAACCCACAAATTAGACAGCAGCAGCAGCATTAGTAGTAGTCTTATTATATAGACAATGCTTATTTACCTTTTCCAGCAGGTTTGCCAGCTCCGTTTGTAATTATTCTTTTTTGTGTCATCAACCTCCCTTCTCTGACCACTTTGCTTTCATGCAGGTGTGTTAGTGACACATTCTTGCAGTTTTTGTTGAGCTGAAATGTCTTCGCCTTCTTTGTTGAAAAGGAGTTATTACTAGTTCACAATTCTTGACGGACAATAAATTTTTTCAAAAAGTAGAAGACACCGCTCACTGTCACCCGGCTTCTGTGGGTCCTGTTGAAAAGCATGCTGTCGCTGTCAACACCGTTTCGTCGTCAGTACCCTGTCCTTCCTTTCCGGCCGCTGGGGTGCCCTCTCCTTTTCTGGATCTTCGGTGTTCTTGGGTTTTACTACCTGTGTCTGGACACCTAGATGTAGGTTTCTTTTTGTTTATCCTGCCTGGTAGAAGTTCTGTTGTCTTTACTTCTGTATTTTTTATGAAGTCTGAACAAGTTTCAGCCATTATCTCTCTACATACTGCTCCTCCACCTTCTTTTTAGCCTCTCCTTTGAGGTTTCTGATCAGACATTAGCTAGAACTTCTCGCTCCAGTTTCTGTACTTCTTCTTGCTCTTTCGTCTTCCCTCCCATTGTCTGTCTGCTTACTTGGATAATTTCTTTAGCCCTGTCACTAAGTTCACTAATTCTCAACTCTTCTGTTTGACCCATTTGTATAATTTTTAATTTCAGTTATTTTATTTTTTTACTTTTAAGATGAAGTTCTACTTGTTTTTTTTTCAAATATGCTTAGCTGACTTGAATAGCTTCTTATTCCTTTCTTATTTTATTCCTTTTATTTTGTTTTATTTTTAAAGTTCTTTAAGCATTTTATACATATATATTTTATACTCTTTATGCAATAATTTCATTATCTGAAGTCCTTGGACATCGGAATCTGTGCTTATTGTTTTTGCTAACTCACACTCTTGATGGCTGCTTTTTTTGTGTGTTTCCTGCATTTTTACTGTGAATTCATTTCTCTGAGGCTGCCTATGGGAAGCCTGCACTGGTTTCTGCCAGGAAGCGGGTGGTGCCACCGTGCTAGGACCTGTCAGTCCCCTTCAAGGGCCCCTAGCCGAACAGGGTAGTTCTGGCTGAGCTTGCCCTCCTACCCTGGGCCTCCTGAGCTCATGGCTGAGAGTGACATTCATCCAGAGACGGCACCGCCTTTCCTGTGCAGCGGCTCTCCGCTCCCTCTGTTGCCCTCACTCCTTGGGTGTTTTCCTTATTTTCTAGCAAGCCCAGCAGTGCACTAGTAACTATTTTTATTTTAAGTTGGCTGGTATTTAGTTGTATTTTGGGAGTAAGAGAGCCAGCCCATCAGCCTGTGTAATTTGCCATTCTTCAAATACTGCTTTTCAGAAAACATTTCTTATTTCTGAAAGTAAGCACTGACACATATTCCCAGGACTTGAAAAAGGTCAGTTGAGCTAAAGACTAAAGGGAGAAGCAGATTGTGCACCTTAAGATGAACCAGGTATCTGCTATCCCTACTCTGTAAGACTTTTCGCCTGTGAGGGGGAGCATCAGTATGAATTCTTACCACATACGGTCATTTTAGATTGAAGCGAGGACAGTGCACTGCTGGGAGAGAGGCAGCACTGTGAAATTGGGGTAGTGTTATCTTTGTTGTGATCAAATAGAATTTCAAGAGTTATTCCTTATGTATGCGTATCTGTGTTTGAAGATTGAAATTTAATCAGAAGCAGAAGGTCTCCTTCAATGGTGGAAATTTATAGGTTGTTTTATTTGCATTCATTCATTCATTCATTCATGCATTCATTTTAGCAAAAGAGCAGTGGCTCAGGAAGCAGTGTAGCAGATGAGAGAGTGGATTATGTTGTGGTCGACCAGCAGAAGACCCTGGCTCTGAAGAGCACCCGGGAAGCCTGGACAGATGGGAGACAGTCCACAGAATCCGAAACACCGACCAAGAGTGTGAAGTGAAAGTATCTCTCCACTGTGTCCGAACAAAAGAGAACTGAACTGTAAAGCTGAATCCTGTTCACTGCAGATGACCTGACACCTCCACTCCAGGTAGATCCTCACCGAGTGGAGTGGAAGTCCAAGGACCTTTCCGACATGCTCAAGCGATTGAGACTGTCAATGGTGCTTTGTGGTATCCGAACAATTCATCACATGTAGATAATGTGGGAAAATAGGATTGTGTAGCTCCCAGGAAAAAATTGGTTCCGTAGTTAACACACTTGTAGTATTACTGTATTTATGCACTTTTTCATTTAAAACATTGGTTGGGGTATTTCCAAATGTACCTTAACATAATTCCTTTGGGAGTTGTTGTTTTTCTTCACACTACTCTATATAACAATACTAAGTTAACTAAGCTACTTTTATATTTGGAAATTGCTCTTTAAACTTCAGTGTATGTAACATTAAGACGAGAAGTAGATTCACAATTTACCTTTCTACCTGAAACTTCAGGTGGTAATCATTAAACTACAGAGTATGGTTGGACTCATCGTTCATTGCCTTCCACAGTCCTGAGGGTAATATACATACTGGTTTTTGGACCCAGTTCTCTGGTTCATGTTAGTCCTCAGTGGTAGAACTTGACTCTATTTTGTTAATTACAGTGTTCTTAGTTCATTGGGTGAAGATTCTGCCGGGTGGGATCTTGTACCTCGGGAGGACTGAGTAATTACACCACCCAGTAAGCCTACATATCACTGATGGCGTGAGGTGGTGATGTGCTCTCACACTTGTTAACCTGTATGCAACTGTACATTATTTGCAAAACGTAGTTTATGTAACTAATCAGGTACGTACCAGGCACTGACGTGCTACTACACTGATCAGGTTTAGACAGCCTTAGTTGTGTTCTTGTTAGTCCTGTGTTTGGTTTTTAGTTTGGAATTAATGAAACAGTTGACATTCACTGTTAGTTATAGCAACATACTGTGATTTTTTAATTAGACAGTAATTCAGATTTATTACTCTAAGGATGAAATTCTATCTTTTGACACCATAGTGCCCTTTCTATGATTTTTCTTAACTTTACTTAATATTCTTCTTGGCCTTATATTTAAATCCCTATGCAATTAATATTTTATACCTGCATTTTTTAAAAAAAATAGATGTTATGTAAGTGATTCTCATATGTAGCACCTGTTGCTTTTCCAGTAAAAAAAAAAAAAAATAAGTATTTTGTACTGTGATTTATATTCACTGTCCCAGTTCAGGAAATATGGGAGCCTTGCTCTAATGTGAAATCTATAGTTTTGGACCTCTTTCAGCCAGATTTCTGAAACCATCAGAGGAATTGTATAATTCTGTCTCACCTATAACATACTTTTGTGACTTGCATATTAAGACCACCGATTATAGTGAGGCTACAATTATGTTATCTGTCTTGGCTTTGCTAAGTAATTTAGAAAGCAGATAGAGTTGTTTGTTTTTTAACTAAGTGACATACAATCTCTTCTGTATTGATTTCGAGACCTGCTTAATAGTTTTTAGAGGGGGCGTTGAGAGAGGTGTGCCCACAGCTGAGGCGTGACCCCCCGCCCCACGCAGATCCCTGCTGCCTGAGAACACAGACGTGCCCTGATCCCTGGCACCTCGGGATGGCAGTGAGCCTGCTCAGCGCAGTGGGTTTACCTCCCCGATCCACAAACTAAAAATGTTCATGACCGGATGAATTGTAAACTGGTAACATTTGATGCTTTTAAATGTTTGCTTCTTTTTAAACAAAACCTAAAATGCAGAAGTGAATTTTGGATTTTTAAATAAAAAGATGGTTTGAGTTTGGCGTGTGCAAGCTGTTTTCTGATGAAACCACAACATAAAATCTAAGGTCATTGAAGTGTGCCTGACCCTTCAGAACACACAGCACAGTTGGCATGTGATTGGCGTGTGATGATACGGAATTGTGTCGCATGGAGGAGGCCATGTGTTGAGATTACAGCACTGCAGTAAATGTATTCACTTAAAAATAGAAATCTTCTTTAAAGCTGCCTGGCAGAAGAGGCTAAGGCAGTTATGGAATTTTTGGTGTAATTTCTTCTTTGTTACAAGCTCCCAGTTTTGAAGATCTTCAACACTCTAATTTGTAGGAGAGTTCCCATGATACAGAGGAATTTAAGAATTCAAATGTCTTAGCTTGTTTCAGACATTGAACATTGTATTAACAAATTAAATTAAAAGACAGTGTCTTGTAGAGCACTATTTTCCAAAGTTTTTAGCACTGGAATCCTTTTTAAATAAAGTTTTGTGTGACCCTAATACATCAAGCCTAAAAAGTTTATTTGTCAGTATATTTTAAGTTCATATTTATGTTCACTAAGAATATTTCTGAATAACACAATATGAACTTGGGGTTATCAACAGTGGGTAAAAAGCTTCAGCAGCCAACTTATTTCTATACTTTGTTTTATTTGCATACTGTCAAGAAAACGTTGATTCACACAAACATAAGTAAGTGCAAATAATAACAGGTTTTAAACACACATCCCAGGATGTTCTTGAAATTGGATTACAAGGTTGATACCAAAATAAATTACCTTGGCGGAGGAAGTTACATACCTAAGCAGTCTCCAGCATGATAAAACTGGGGTATGTAGCAGATTAGAATGTGCATTTTTAGTAAACTTTTAAAATACGTACTTATAAAAACAAATTTGAGTCAAAGCCTTTTACTACCCCAATCACCTCCAGGGACCTGACTTTTGGCCAGGCCTGGGCCAAAACCACTGGTTTAATCACATGACAGTTAACAAGTCAGAAGTCCTTCCCTCTCACATGTTTCCTGTTCTCTGCCTTTTGTTCCTTATTTTGAAAAACTAAAATTTCATAAAAGTTTGGATACCAAAGCACGGTTCTGTTGTCAAATTTCAAACTTGAATAATATAAACTCTTTGACCCACAGAGGGTATCACTTAGAAAGCTATAAAGCATGGTTTTTATCTATATTCTAGTTTATACATTTTCCCATTTATTTCTGTCAGAACCAGATAAGCTACTGTGAGCATTTTAAAGAATTCCATAAAGGTACTATGAGTGTGTGTGTGTGTGTGTGTGTACAGCATTGTATTTAATCATTGACTAGATTCACTTGGATACAGAAATACTGCTATACTTGTACATTAAGGTCATAGTCAGAATTGGTCCTGGGCTCTGTATTAAATTAATTGGGGGGTCACAATCTCCATAAATGCATTTAAACTGGACGTTGAACACTAGTGTTTATTTTTCTTTTTCTACTAGTGAGTGGGAAGTTGCCTGCTTTCCCAGTCAGTGAAATCTGCATTATTTTATATTTTGTTAAAAAGTTAAAATGCTCTCAAACACTCTTAGTGCATCTTTATTTGGCCCATTAAAAGTACTAGTACTAATATTTTGAGTGAACACAAAGTCTGCAGAATTTGGGGACCACCACGGCGGGCGGCTCCTCCCATTCCTGCTCTCCTGGGTCACTCTGGCAGGACTCGTCCTCCCTCGTGGGGTAGGCAGTTGGGGCTGGGACAGACAGTGCATAGGACCGGGTCAAGTGGATGCACAGAGACAGAGAGACGCAGATCCCAGGATGGGAGCTGTTGTCGGTGACACCTGATACACGTAAATCTGCGTGTGATTTGAAATGCTGAAAACCATGAGCTGGAGAGCCCTGCTGTAAATGAGCGTGACGGACATACAGTCGATGGGATGAAAAGTCGGTTGTCAGGTCGTGGAGATGATTGGTTTTGGTGTGACTAAATGTGCCTCTGTATTACCACAGTTTGAAGTAATTTAGCTCGGCTTCTCTTCCAGTTTAGTTTGTTTTCTCTTCCACAGACTAAGCTTTTCTTAGGTTCAGTACAATGTTATGAGTTTTAACAAACTATTTAGTCAAGGGCTTCACGTAGCTTCTGCTTCCTTTGCATCAAAAGGCTTTGTGTGAGTTCTTGTAACCTTAATTGTTGTTGATCATCCCAAATTTCAACAGCAATGTATAAGACATGTTTCTATATACTTTATTATACAGAATTTTATTACTAATATGTTGGTGATTAACTCTCAACATAATGTGTCTCTGATCTTGTAAATCATGCTCAGAACATTTTGAATACTGAGAAAAGAAAAAAAATCAAATCTCTCAGAATAACCCACTTCCTCCAATATGGTATTGTGATGTGTCTCATTGTAGCTGAGCCACAGTGCCTGTGTGTGTCCAAACGTTGGTCTGGAAGTTGCTGTGGTGATAGTTGTAGATGTGATTAACGTACAGTTAGTTGGCTTGAAATAAAGCAGATTACCCTCTGCAACACAGATAGGGTTCATCCAATCAGTTGAAGGTTTAGAGCAGAAACAGGTTGGTCACAGAAGAATTCCACCTCAAGATGGTAACGAGAATCCCTCCTGAATTTCTAGCCTACTGGTCTGCCCTGCAAAGTTCAAACTTGCTGGCCCTCACAATTGTTAACTGATTCTCTAAAATCAATGGATGGATGGATGGGTAGGTGGATGGGTGGATGGATGGATGATGGATGGATAGATCAATCCTACTGGTCTGTTTCTCTGGAGAACCCTGACCGATACAGGTATTCATTAATCTGGTGTCACTTACATGTACCAATCAATGGTTTCGAGATTTAATTTGAAATAAGTTGGCAGTCTCTAGGCCCAGATTTGTTTTCTCTTCTAAAATTAAGGTGTTGACGGATTTCTGCAGCCATGTGCTAACAGTGAAGCGTGTTTCTGCTTCTGGTGACCGTAACTTTTCTGTCTTTCAGGAACTGTTAAACCAGCATCATCAGTGTGCTAAGAGGAACAGAAAGGTGATTGGGTTCTTGCTGTGTGGGTACAAAACTCTGTCAAGAACAGAATTTCATTTGCTGTCACGTGGGTTGTGTTATTTAATTATCCCTGCTTTAAATTGCCCTTTCACATGTAAAACACATATCCTACATACCTCTAAAAGTATTTTGTATTCAACTTTGTAAAGGCAATGAGTCTAGAGGTTGCTTATTTCAATCCTTAGACAAAGTAATAATTCTAGAATTCGGACAAAAGAAAGTCCTGTCGTCTTAGATTTTTATTCTAGTGGATGATGGCCTATTAAAATGTAATCATCTCACTAGAGTAGCTGCTACACAGATGGCGTCGTGCTAGGTGCTGTGGGCACACTGAGGAAACCTGTATCGTTTTTATCATCATAATTATATGCGCGAAGTCATGACAAGTGATATGGGGCAATCAATAATTACTTCTGACATACCAGCAAAGGAGCTACCCAAAGAAAGACTATCAAAGTGGGAGTAGAAGACAGAAAACTGTACAAGAACAACAATTTAAATTAAATTAAATTAAAAAAAGAGAAATACTTCATTGATACTAATTGGCAGTTACAAAATAGCCACAGGGATGTAAAGTACAGCTTAGTCAATAATCTCACCACAACTGTGTATGGTGTCAGGTGGTAGTATATGATTGTCCAACCGTCATGCTGTACCCCTGAAACTAACATAATACTGAAAGTAAACTGTAATTGAAAAATAAATAAGCCCTGGCTGGTGTGGCTCAGTGGATTGAGTATCAACTTATGAACCAAAAGGTTGCTAGTTCAATTCCTGGTCAGGGCACATGCCTGGGTTGCGGGCTGGGTCCCCGGTTGGGGGTGTGAAGGAGGCAGCCAGTCGATGTTTCTCTCTCACATCAATGTTTCCCTCTCTCCCTCCCAGCCTTCTCTGGAAAAATAAATAAAATCTTCAAAAGTATTTAAAAGAAAATAAATAAATACACCTCACAGAGATTGATCTGGACTTTGGAGAATTGGTAAAGAAGGAAAAGAATAATATGAACAATTTATTCATTAGTTTACTCTTAGTTTAGTTGTTTTATGAGGAGTGTGAAAAAGAGAAGAAAGGCGGAATATGGAGAGCTGCGTATTGACTGGAAGGTTATAAATATATGTAATGTTTGTAATGTTATCTGTGTAACAAACCAAAATGTAAAACAAAACAAAACGAGAAACAGTCCATCTATTCTCATAGGTCCCCTGGTCAGAAATTTGGGAGCGTCTTGGTCCCAGTGCCCCAGGGCAGTTACAGCTCAGGGACGCTAATGCAGTGACAGTCGAATCGGCCGAGACTGCAGTCATCGTGGGGCTGCGGGATCTGTTCCCACGGAGGGCCACTCACCGGGCAGAAGGCCCGGTTTCTGGTCACGTGGGTTTCTTCACGGAGCTGTGTGCCTATCCTCGCAGCATGGTGTCCAGCTTCCCCCAAAGCTGGTGATCCTGGGGGCCAGGCAGAAGCTCCAATGCCTTTTACAACCTAGGCTTTGAAGCCACACACAGTCACCTCCACTGTAGTCTGCTGGGTCATACAGGCCACTCCCGCTCCACGGTGGAAGCAGACTGACAAGGACACGAGCGACCAGGAGGGGTCACCGGGAGCATCTTCGAGGCCAGCTATCACAAAGGCAGAGCTGAGTGTTAAGAAATGCGGTGGTGTGTCCTGCACCCTCACGTGGCTGTGAGCCCGTGATCAATGGTTGAAGCAAAAGGAAGGCCAAGTATTTGGGAGACCCAGTCCCGCTGCACTTGGTTTACTTAGGGCACTTCCCTTTCTCTTTGCTCCGAAGCCCACCTTACCTGGTAATGATGTAGTCACTGCTGCTTTCTTATGAATAATGTTTGAGGTATATCTTTAATCTTCATTTCAATCTTTTGAGCAAAGGCACCTCCAAATTTCTTAATCATAGTTTTGCCTGCAGCTAATTCTTTTGAAAATATTTCAGGGGTCGTGGTAGTTAAATTTTAACTTTGGATCATAATACTTGGGTTCCCAGGAGTATTTAACTCAGAACCAATTCAATAAAGAAGAAAATATTTGTCACCAGCAGGAAGGACATGCACAAACAACAGCACACTTCTGGACACTTGACTTAGGACAAGATAGCTAGCTCTGCTGAACAGCGGAAAAAGAGCATTATTTTCAATAAATAGTGGTGGACAAACTGGATATCCATATAAATAAATAAAGAAAAGAAAACTGACTTCCAGCTCACATTTTAAACAAGTGTCAGTTCCTTTTAACTTGTAGACACTGTGAAAGGGAGAGCAACACAGTTAATATAGAATGATTTTATTATGATTTGGAATAATGGAAGATTTCTTAAAGAAGACCGAAAAAAGAATGAGTCAGAAAAGATTGATAAATTGGATTATATCAAGATTAAGAATATCTGTTAATCAATAGATACCATTATGAGAGTCAAGACACTCGGGGTTATATTTGCAACAATCAGGCAAAATATAGAACGTTCCATATAAGACAACTGGCCTGGTTTCTATTAAAAACAGTGAAAAAAAAAAAACCGAGGGAATGCTCTAGAGCAAAGCAGACTAAAGAGACATAACCATAATACTGTGTGTAAACCATGACGGTAGGGAAAAGCTACATGAGACATTTTAGGCACAAATTAAAAATTTTAAGAACTAGGTAATAAATTATACAAAGAATTACTCTTAATTCCCTCAGGTGTAATAACATTATTATGGCAATGTTTCATCAAATAGATACATGCTGAAATATTTAGGGTTAGAGCATCTGAAGAAAAACCACCTGAAAAATCTAGAAAAAAAAATGCTTACAATACACATATGGAGAGAAATAGGTTTAAACAAATAAAGCAAAATATTAATAACTGTAATAATTGTTGCCAAGGTGGTGAGTTGTAACATTGTTTTAGCTTTCTATTGGAGACTTTGATAGTAGAAAACTGAAAAGTAACTGAACAATGGCACAATCTTTCCTATACCTGGAAAGAAAGAAGAAAAAAAAAAGGAAGGAAGGTGGAGAAGAAGGAAGGAAGAAAGAATGGAAGGAGAGAAAAAATAGATGGTTCATTAGAAGAATATGTTTTTATTTTTTTAAGTTTTTATTTACTTTTTTAAAAGATTTTATTTATTTACTTTTAGAGAGGGGAAGGGAGGGAGAAAGAGGGGGAGTGAAACATCAATGTGTGGTTGCCTCTTGTGTGCCCCCTACTGGGGACCTGACCTACAGCCCAGGGATGTGCCCTGACTGGAAGTCGAACCAGTGGTGCCTTAGTTTGCAGGCCCACACTCAGTCCACTGAGCTACACCAGCCAGCGCTATTTACTTATTTTTAGAGAGGGGGGAAAGGAGAGACAAAGAGAGGGAGAGAAACATTAATGTGTGGTTGCCTGTCATGTGCTCCCTTACTGGGGACCTGGCCAGCAACCCTGTCATGTCCTGACTGGGAAAAGAGCTGGAGACCCTTTGGCTCGCTGCTTTTATAAAGCTATCAGTATGTATTGGCAACCATTTTTAAAAACATTTTTAAAGTAATCTGTTTATGTTTTGCATATACTCTCCACATTTCTTTCATGAAATTTATATATTAAAATAATTTTCCTTTTAAGTTTTCTTCTTTTTCATTGTCTTTATTTTTTATTGTATTCTTTCCATTACCATTTAGTCCCCTTATACCCCCGTAGGTTCTTTTCTGTTAACATTTTGAATAAACACAATCAAATGTCTCAAAACATAAGAAGCATAAAATATATACAACACAAAGTATCCCTCTCATCCATGCCCGTGTTGTTCGTCCTTCCAGATATTGTGCCCTCATAGGAAAATTCATGTGTATTGATTTATATATATTAGACTGTAAATGTCAATTGTTTTTTAGAATACTTTTCCCCCTAAGGTTATATTTGCGTATTTCCAGGCTATAAACAAATCTGTTAGTTGGTGGACATCGCCATCTTGTGCATAAAACTGAATCTGCATGGTAAGGCTCCGTGAAAAGTGGAATAAATTTATGAATAGCGTTTCATGGAATTACAGTCCACTTTGGTCTCCATAAATTTCCCCTTATAGAAATTTAATATAAGGGAGTCACATAATGTGTGATGTGGTCTTTTGTGACTTTCTTCTTTTCACTTAGCTTAATGTGTACAGGGCTCATTCGCACGGTAGCTCGTGTCAGTACTTCATTCCTGTTTACAGAATAGTAGCATCCCATTGTTGTCAGTTGATGGACATTCGGATCATGACCACTCTGGCTATTATAAATACTGCTGCCGCAAACACCCAATCGTTTTCCTTTCACAGTTGCAAAGATGGGAGGCCTCCGAGCTGAAATGATAAAGGCTTACGACAGGAGGAAGGAGTTGTCCTCCTCAGGACTTCACTTTGTCCATTGCCAACAGCACTGCACCCACAGTGGCAGCCATGGCACCTGAGGGCTCCTCTCATCCTCAGTCACCCCAAAGGTCACCTGGAGTCCTGTCATCCATCACTCCGGTTCTCTAACCCCGAAACAGTCATCCCGTCAGCTGCCACAGACTCCCGCCCCTTTCCCTTTCCCAAAGCTTTCCTCTGGTTCTCTGCAGAACTTTACCTCGATGTTATGCCCAAGTTGCCTTCATAGGATGTGGCTCCCCTGGGGATTCTACCTCCCCGCTTATTCCAAGTAGAGTTATTTCCCATCATACCCCAGGCCCTGGGAGCAGAAGCGAGTCCTCTTTCTCTCCAGCACTGCTTCGAGTAAGTTTGCCCTCTTCCTCCCCAAACACTAGCACTTCATGAGCTGCAGACACTACTGTTCTTGTTGCTATAATCTAGTGACTCGTGGTCACCTCTTCTCATTCAGCGGTCACTCCCTCTTGCTTCCCCATAGCTCACAGTCTGCCATCCCCTTCTCCATTCCTCGAAGCATTCTGGGCCATACCAGCCACTCCTGATCTATTGTGGAAGCAGAATGACAGGAGGAAGCAGATTGACAAGGACATGTATGACCAGGAGGGGTCACCGGGAGCATCTTTGAGGCCAGCTATCACAAAGGCAGAGCTGAGTTAAAAAACGAGGTGGTGTGTCACGTGGCTGTGAGCCCATGATCCCAGATTCAGCCATTGGTGGTGGTGTCCTGGGCTGGATCCCTGACTGTTACCGTGTCTGGCGGTCCTGTGGCATTGTTCTGAGAAGCATTCCTGAAGGACCTCCCACCCATCAGTGATTCTAAATTCCTTAATGCTCTCTACTGAATTCATCTTTGCTTAGAACTACTGGACGGGCTTTCGTCTGTTTCAAATTTGATACAGGGGCCAGCCCTCTTGCAATCTGGATTTTATTTTCTTATTCTCATATTGTAAAACTATGTAATTAAAGAAAACTTCCTAATCATAGCTTTGGCTGCAGATAATTCTTTTGAAAATATTTCAGTTGTGGTGGCAGTTAAAATTTAACTTTGGACCATAATATTTGGTTCCTAGGAGTATTTAACCTAGAAGCAACTCATTTATTTATTTATTTTTGTTTTTTAGGTATATTTTATTGATTATGCTATTACATTTGCCCCATTTTCCATCCTATTATACCCCTCTGCCCTGCACCACCCGCCCTGCCCCTTAGTTCATGTCCATGGGTCATACGTGTAAGTTCTTTGACTTTTCCGTTTCCAAAACTATTCTTACCCTCTCCCTGTCTGTTTTGTGTCTACCAATTATACTTCTTATTCCCTGTATGTTTTCCCTGATTCTCCCCTTTCCCACTGATAACCCTCCATGTAATCTCTATTTCTGTGATTCTGTTCCTGTTCTACTTGTTTTCTGAGTTTGTTTTTGTTTTTAAGTTCAGTCGTTGATAGTTGTGAGTTGTCATTTTACTGTTTGTATTTTTGATCTTCTTCTTTTTCTTAGATAAGTCCCTTTAACATTTCATATAATAAGGGCTTGGTGATGATGAACTCCTTTAACTTGACGTTATCTGGGAAGCACTTTATCTTCCCTTTCATTCTAAATGATAGCTTTGCTGGATAGAGTGATCTTGGATGGAGGTCCTTGCCTTTCAAGACTTCAAACTTCTTTCCAGCCCCTTCTTGCCTGTAAGATCTCTTTTGAGAAATCAGCTGACAGTCTGATGGGAACTCCTTTGTAGGTGACTCTGCCCTTATCCCTTGCTGCTTCTAGACTTCTCTCCTTCATTTTAATCTTGGCTAATGTAATTATGATGTGCCTTGGTGTGTTCCTCCTTGGGTCCACCTTCTTTGGGACTCTCTGAGCTTCCTGGACTTCCTGGAAGTCTATTTCCTTTGCCAGATTGGGGAAGTTCCTCATTATTTGCTCGAATAATTTTTCTACTTCTTGCTCTTCTTCTTCTCCTGCTGGTATGCCTATGATTCAGATGTTGGAATGTTTATAGTTGTCCTGGAAGTTCCTTAGACCTCTCCTTGTTTTTTTGAATTGTTTCTTCATTCTGTTCTGGTTGAATGTTTATTTCTTCCTTCAGTTCCAAATCATTGATTTGAGTCCTGGTTTCCTTCCTGTCACTGTTGGTTCCCTGTATATATATTTTTTATTTTACTTTCCATAGCCTTCAGTTTTTCCTCTGTTTTGTGACCATACTCAACCATTTCTGTGAGCATATTGATTACCAGTATTTTAAACTCTACATCTGATAGGTTGGCTATCTCTGCATCACTTAGTTCTATTTTGATTTGAGTTTTGATTTGTTCTTTCATTTGGGCCATATTTCTTGGTTTTGGTGCAGCTGTCACATTGTAAGGGCCAGAGCCTTAATATTCACCAGGGTGGGGCAACCCATGTTGCTGTGTTGTGGCACTGTATATGGGGGAGGGGTCCAAGAGGGAACAATGCCACTTGCTCAGCTCTAGGCTGCCTTTCGGTCACTTCTCCTGCTACCCACAAGCAAATTAGGCCCTTCTGGTGCTGATTCCTGGGTGGGTGGCCTCATGTATGTTCTAGGACCCTATAGGTCTCTCCAACCAACTCCCCTGTGAGGCTGAGAGTTTCTCCTGCCACCATCAACTCCCATGTATTTTTTAAAGCCAGAGGTTGTGCGGTTTTATTTCCCCACACTGGAACCCTGGGTTGCACAGTCTGTCTCTCTCCCCAGTTGTTCCTCCCAGTTTATCTTCACACAAATATGGGACTACCTGGTCGGCCAGCCACAGCCTTGCCAAGAGTCCTCTCCTCCCAGCTGCCCGTACCTGACCCTCCCACCGGTCTGGATGAATGTTCCTTCTTTAACTCCTTGGTTGTCAGATATCCATGCAGTTTGATTTTTTGGCTGTTCTGGATGTTTTTTGTTTTTAAATTTGTTGTTGTCCTTCTTTTAGTTGTGCAAGGAGGCAAAGTGTATCTACATATGCCTCCATCTTGGCCAGGAGTCTAGAACCAATTTAATAAAGAAGAAAATATTTTTTACCAGCAGGAAGGAAATGCACAGAAAACTTGAATTATTAAGTTGTAAAGAGTAAGGAAAAAGCAACTTTAAGTGACTACATGTATTTACACTCAACAGATACAAACTGACCCACTGATGTGAGCTGGTGACCAATTATGAGGGGACTATATTTAAGCCTTACTTATTTATTAAGAGCATAATGATTTTCTTTCATTGAAATCTGATGTGGACACTGGCAAGCAGTATCCATGGCATTATGGATGAGATGAGACAAATTCACACATACTACCGAGTCCTGTGGAGGAAAAGGGATGACACGGCCACTCTCTCAAGAGGAGAGCACACTGATCCTTGCCTTCACGAGCTTTCATTGGCTTTAATTTGCATAGGAATACAGGGCATATATGGAAAGCTCATCAATCGTTGTCATGCAGTAATGATCTAATAGATAACATTGAAAGAACTCTGAGGGCCTATTTTGAGTCAGGGTCAAATAGCTAAAGGGCCATAAAACTTTGGGGAAAAAAAACTCATTCTATGCTTGGACCCTTGTCAGAAAATTGAGGACATTCTTAGCAAAGCAATTTCACAGGATTTTATGCATTCTTTTGTAGGCCTGATTGCCCCGGGGAACCTGCCCTTTCCAGCATAGGGCCACACCCACCTCCAGCATTGTTTCAGGCTTAAGTCAGGCAGGGGAAGTAAGGCAGCC
>PVKU01015383.1:0-18589 GCA_004027475.1 Anoura caudifer | reverse complement strand
AAATGAGTTTGTCTCCCAAAGTTTTGTAACCGCTCAGTTGATAGACCCTGACTCAGAATAAGCCCTCGTATTTCTTTGTATGCTATCTATTGTTTGATCCTTACTGCCTGACAATGATTAATAAACTTTACCTGTACTCCTGTACAAATGAACCCCAATAAAAGCCTGCCATGGCAAGGACACAGGGTGCTCTCCTCTTGAGAGAGTAGCCATGCTTTCCCTTTTCCTCCACAGGAATCGGTAGTCCGTGTGAATTTGTCTTGTATCTCACCCATAACGCCACAGGCACTGCGGGTGGTGCATGCGTCAGCAGGGTATAAAGATTCAGCCCCACTCAAGAGTAGACTGAAGGTATGTTTGGACAGGAGAGGCACTCTAGCCCTTGGTGAACTGCTCCTCAACATGGCTCCAAGGCTCTAGCAACCTCATGTTTCCCTCCCTCACTCCTGACAGCTCTCCCAAAGACTTGGAAATTAGACCTGCCAGAGCTGCGGTAGCCACTTAATGAGAGAGAGAGAAGGGGAGAGAGGGAGACTGAGACAGAGAGAGATTGAGAGAGAGTTGCAAGCTCCTGAAGAGCAGGGTCTGGTCTGTCTCATTACCCTGAATCCCAGTGCCTGACAAACTGCAGGTGCACAATATCTATAGGAGTAGAGGGGCCAGGAAGCTAAGGTCCCTACAGGCCCTGGGCAGTTCCAAGGGAGAATTTTAGAGGGAAAATTAACCTAGCAATCCTAACTCCCCTTGGAGATCCTTGCACGAGGAGGAGCCCCGACTACTCCCAGAGGACAGGAAGGGAACCAACCACCAGTGCAGAGCCCCCTGGCCCTGGGTAGGGAAGACCGATCACCATTGTGGAAACCGGGATCTGCGGGGTGAGGGGAATCCCCAACAGTGTCTCGGAGCCATGCTGCTTGGGGAGGGGCAGTAATTTCAGCCATCTCTTAGCCCACAGGTCCCCCTGGCCTCAGGACCCTACCCCTCATCATTACTCCATTGGATCTGGATGTCCAGACCAGTGAACAAGTGGTCCTGAAGCAACAACTCCATTGGGCAGGCCGTAGATGCACCGGAAAAAAAAACACACCAAAGGACAAGAAGGTACTCTGCTAATCCTACGGAGTTTTGACACCACGTAAAGGGCCAGTTTAAATCCCACGTGTCCCAGGACGTCCTCATGCACATGTAGCCACTCTTACCTAATTAATTGAATTTGGAATTCTAGCGTGCTTTACTTGCTCCTATAAGGGTTGTTTAATTTCCCCTCTCCGTCTGTCATCCCTCTGTGAGATTTGCCTCCAGTATGAAGGGTGGTGCTTTAGACACCTCTTGAGGTCCTTTCTGGGGAAATTTCAGACAATTTCTTAAAGCTCTGCAAAATTAGAATACTTGAGGGTCTTCTTTGTGATTTGGAAGGAGTCATTTAAACTAAGATCATCTTTGTGCTCCTCTTGATGGTTTACAGGGCCAGAAACTATTTTTCTAGTAGGACACTTCCTTTGCCTCAGACATGAAAGCTTACAGGAAAATGAGGGTCTCCATAGATGGAGAATACAGAAATGGAAATGTACTCAGGCCACAAGGATAGAGCAGTAAGTCTGGGGTTGTCAGGATTACAGGCAATTGCTCAAGAATGCTGGACTGGTTCCTTCCCAACAGTTTGCAGCCTGGACACTCAGTAGGACTATGAATCCTGCAAATGGTGTCCAGGGAACTCAAAACCTCTGAATTAAAGAAAGAGAAAAAAAAAAAAAAAAAACAGAAGTAGACTCTGGCAATCCTCTCAAGTCTTTTAGATTTCTGTTGGCCAACACTCACTAGGATTCTTTCACCAGAGGTGTCTGGTAGGACAGTGGGATTCCAGGAGATGCCCTGTGGCCCACTAGGAAAACTCCTGAGGCAAGCAAAGAGGGATGCCTCTAGAATGCAAAGGAGTATCTTTGTGTTTTCTTTCCTTCTCTTTAGGATCCCCATAGTATAGATGGGAACCACATCTTCCATCCTTTCCAAATCACCTTTGGGTTACATTCTTAGCAATTGGGATAAATTTGACCCCAAAAATTTAAAAACAAAGAGATTACTTTTCTTTTGTAACACTGTGTGGCCCCAATATAAATTAGGGGATGGAGACATATGGCCTGAGAATGGGAGCAGGAATTATAATACTATCCTACAGCTAGGTCTATTCTGCTGGAGGGAAGGCAAATGGTCTGAAATTCCCTATGTGCGGACATTTAAGGCTCTGTACAGATATCCCTGGTTTTGGCCCAGCCCCACCCAGACAGAACCTACAAGCCCAAGTGTTGATCAAATAGAAGATACCCTCCTTAGTTCCCCACCTGTCTCTCAAGGGAGATTAAGGGAACCTCAGGGTTCTGGAGTCTCTGACCCTACCTTGGAGGGAGCAACCTCTCCAACACCTTATGCTATGGACAACCTAAAGCTACAAGCTGAGGAAAAACTCAGCCCCACAGGACATACTAGGAGTGGTGCTTCTTATCTCCCTACCACTCCTAGACTCCTACCCTTGAGGGAGGTAGCAGATGCTGAAGGCACGATAGGGGTGCAAGTGCCCTTCTCTACAACTGATGTAGAACAATGTAAAGACAGCCTAGGGAGTTTTTCAGAGGACCCTTCATGTTTCACTAGTAATTTCCAGGCTCTTACTTTAGCATTTAGTTTGTCATGGCGGGATTTGTACATAATTCTGACCACCTGCTGTTCCCCAGATGAGAAACAGCGAATCTGGGAGGAGACCCGTAAATATGCAGACCAGCTGCATACCCAGAACCCCGGCACTAACCAGACTGCTGCTCAAGCTGTCCCAGATCAGAAACCTGACTGAGGATACAATACTCAGTCTGGGATCCAGAGTAGGGATGCAATGATAGATTGCCTACTGGCAGGAATGAGAAACTGCATCAAGAAACCTGTAAATTATGAAAAGATTAGGGAAATCACCCAGGACAAGGAAGAGAACCCAGTTCTCTTCAGAAACAGACTAGTAGAAGCCTTCCAAAAATACTCAAACTTGGATCCATCATCCCTGGAGGGCCAAATCTTGATAGGACAACATTTTATAAGTCAATCTGCCCCTGATATTTGCAGGAAGCTTCAGAAATTACAAATGAGCCCACAGGACCCCTAGACCAGCTCATGGGTACAGCCTTTTCAGTCTTTAACAATAGGGATTTGGAGGAAAGATAATAGGGAAAGAAGGAAAGGGAAAAGCAAGCAGAGCTCCTTGTGCTAGGCTTTAGTCATGCTATTGGTGGAAACCAGTCCCATCAGGGGAGCTTGAGGAGGCCTCAAGAAAGTCAGGGGCAAAAGGATCACATCTGTTATAAGTGCAAGCACCCCAGACACTGGGCAAAGAACTGTACTCAACCAGCTCCAGGACCCTGTCCTCTATGCAAGAACTTCAGTTCTGGTCCCTGGCACTGGAAGGTAGACTGCCCCCATTCCCATAGTGGAAAGGGGTCATTACCCAAGGCCATGGCAACCCTTGAGGACTCAGAGTGCCCAGGAAACAGGTCAGCCCCAGGGAATACTCATATTCCCATCTCGACCCAGGAGCCCTGGTTAACTCTGGATGTGGCAGGTAAGAAAATCAACTCTCTTGTTGATACTGGGGCCACTTACTCTGTCCAACTCTTACTCTGGACCTCTTTCCTCCAAATCAGCTAAGGTAATAGGGATCGAAGGAAATCTTAAGGCATATTTCTACACATTCCCTATCAATTGCCAATTCGAGAGTCAAATATTCAAACACTCCTTTTTGATTGCTCCTCAGTTCCCCATTCCTCTGCTAGGCCAGGAACTTTTAGCTCAAATGGGAATCACCTTGTTTTTCCCTGAAGTGCCACTTCAGTTAAGTAATGTCATGATAATCAGTAGTAATCGAAATCAGGAGGAAATCCCAAATTCGGTTCTGGATGCAGTAAACTCATTAGTTTGGGAGTCAGTGATTCTGGGAAGAGCAAAGACTGCATTACCAGTTAAAATCTAATTAAAGCCCAGGTCAGATTGTCCTCACAGAAAGCAGTATCCTATTAAACGAGAAGCTTTGGAGGGGTTATAGCCCATCATAACCAAGTTTATACAACACAGGCTCATAGTCCCTTGTCAGTTTCCTTGCAACACTCCCATCTGACTAGTGATGAAACCCATGGGAGAATACAGGCTAGTCCAGGATCTAAGGTTAGTCAGTGAAGCAGTAGTCAGTCCCTCTACATCTAATAGTAGCTAACACTTACACCTTGCTCTCACAGGTACCGGATAATGCTCAGTAGTATTCAGTGTTAGATTTGAAAGATGCTTTCTTCTGCATCCCTTTGCATCCTGACTCTCAGTGTTTGTTTGCTTTTGAGTGGACTGATCCAAAGACAATGATACATCAGCAATATACTTGGACTATATTGCCGCAAGGGTTCAGGGACAGTCCCCACCTCTTTGCTAGGGTATTAGAAAAGGAACTTAGAGATTTACAGTTAGAAGGAGGAGCCATTTTACAATATGTAGATGACATACTAATCTGAAGCCTCTCCAAGGAGGCTTCTGAACAAAATACCATCCAGACTCTGAATTTCCTGGCTGAAAGAGGATATTGGGTATCAAAGAAGAAGGCTCAGATTATCAAACAAAAATTAAATCATTTAGGGTATATTTTGACTCCTGGGTCTAGGCAATTATCACAGAAGAGAATTAAAGTCATTACTGAATTTACTCTACCTGCTACTAAACAGCAGCTTCAATCCATTTTAGGAATGGCATGATTCTGTAGGATTTGGCTACCCAATTTTGGGCTACTTGCTAAACCTTTGTATGAAGCTACTAAGGGGCCAGACACTGAACCCATTATATGGGAAAAGGAATGTGATCAGGCTTTTAATAAAATTAAGCAGGCTCTAGTCGAAGCTCCAGCCTTAGGCATCCCTAATTTAAACAAGCCTTTCTCTCTATGCATAGCAGAGAAGCAAGATATAGCTTTAGGGTTCTTAGTCTAATGACTAGGGAATGAACATCAAGTGGTTGCATATTTCTCAAAAAAAAAAACAAAAAACTGGACAATGTAGCAACTGGGTGGCTTCTGTGTCTAAGAGCAGTTGCAGCTAGAGCCATGCTAACTGAGGAAGTGGCTAAACTAACTCTCAGGCAGAACTTAGAGGTCTTAACTCCACATCAGGTACAAGGGGTATTAGAATGAAAGGGCACCTCTGGCTAATAGGAAATAGACTGACCAAGTATCAGGCCCTTCTTCTGGACAATCCTGAAGTAACTATAAAGACCTGTAACACCCTAAATCTAGCTTTCTTAATGCCTACAGAATCATCCCTTGATCTGATTCATTCCTGCTCAGACAGTATTAGTTTTATTCACTCCAGCAGGACTGACTTGCTAGACCAGCCTTTAGAAAACCCTGATGATGAGTGGTTCACTGATTGGAGCAGCTTCGTACAGAATAGGCAGCAAAAAGCAGGATATGCAATAATTAGTTTATATGACACCATTGAGGCACAACCCCTTCCACCCTCGACCTCGGACCAAAAGGCTGAAATTATAGTCCTTACTTGAGCTCTCATCCTAGGACAAGGAAGAAAGGCCAATATCTATACAGACTCCAAATATGCCTTCCTTGTTCAGCATGCTCATGCTGCCATATGGAAAGAAAGTGGACTCCTCACCGCTAAGAATTCCCCCATTTAAAATGGACCAGAAATCTTAAATCTGTTGGAAGCAGTTACACTCCCTGAGCAAGTGGCAGTCATGCATTGGAAAGACCACCAAAAAGATATGTCTCTCACAAAAAGATATGTCCCCTATCTCTCAGAGAAATAGGAGAGCAGACCGAGAAGCAAAGAAAGCAGCACTAGGGACTGATAAACAAATGGCTTTATTCCCCTATGTAAATGTCTCAGATATCAAGCCCAACTTTACATCTGAGGAAATATCTTGGGCTTTGGTGCAAGGAGGTATCCATGAAGGACCCTGGATATATATTGGCCAGAGGCTCTTCCTTCCTCAGGCCTCCCAGTAGAAGTTCTTAAAGGCTTTCCATGACTCCTTCCATATTGGAAGGGATGCTACAATGACAGTGGTTAATAAATTATTCATAGGCAGGGGAATAGCTACTACCATAAAGAATATTTGCTGGGCTTGTACTCTTTGTGCCCATAACAACACTGGGCAGAAGCCATCTCTGCCTCCATTAATAGAACCTATTCAGCAAAGAGGGACCTATCCTGGAGAGGGCTGGCAGATCGATTTTACCAAAATGTCTCCTTGTGAAGGATACAAATACTTACTAGTCCTGGTAGCCTTTGCTGGATGGATTGAGGCTTTTCCAAAAAGGACAGAGAAGGCTACAGAAGTAGCAAACGCTCTCCTAAAGGAAATAATACCCAGGTTTGGTTTTCTACTATCCCTACAAAGTGATAATGGGCCATCCTTAACTTCTAGGATCACTCAAGCAGTTTCTGAAGCTCTAGGTATAAAATATTGTCTTCACTCTGCTTGGAGACCACAGTCCTCTAGAACGGACAAATCAAACTTTAAAAGGACATTAGCAAAACTTTGTCAGGAGACTTCTGAAAACTGGGCTAAGTTGCTACCGATAGCCCTCATGAGAATTAGGGGCTCCCCTAAAGCCAATACTAAGCTCAGCCTGTTTGAAATATTGTATGGCCAGCCCTTTTTTACTCTAGATCTAATATTTGATAGAGACCCATCAAGCAATTAAGTATATAATAAACTTAGGACAAGTGCAGAAAGCTTTACAGGAATATGGAAATAAAGTTTTACCAGCCCCAAAAGGGACTTTTCAAACTACCATATCTCCGGGGGACTGCGTACTCCCTAAAACTTGGAAGGAGGGATCAGCAGCAGACCAACTCAACTCTAAATGGAAAGGGCCCTATCAGGTAGCCCTGAGTGCCCCTATGGCTGTGAAACATTTAGGGGTTGGTAGTTGGGTTCATATCTCCAGGGTAAAACTGTCTCCCACTGATCCTAATCTGACTCAGGACCAGGTGGAGACCCAAAGACCAGACTACACCTGTGAGCCACTGGAGGCCCTGAGGTTCCTGTTCAAAAGAAGGAAGCCCTAAAAGATAAGCAATGGTTGATGAAAATGTACTAAAATCACTGTTGTTCTTGTACTGGTTCTCTGCATGAAGGCTCATTTATTTCCTTTTGGGTGGAATCATATCTATGATTATCCAAAATGAAAATGTCTTTGTTGTTTCTATTAACCATTGTCTACTCGCCCACACCCTGTATAATGCAATGGGATGAAATTTTTCTAGTGAATTCTTCTTGAAACTTAGCAGCAGGAGAAAACCTGGCCCAATGTTGGATATGTCATACTAACCCAGAAACTCCTTCCAGATATAATACTCATGTAAGAGCCTACACAATAGCTAATGAATCCTTAATCAATGCTTTGAATTCCTCTGCCATTTACACACGTTCCTCTTTTTCTTTAAGAGTCAGATGGGAGCAGAAACCTCCTTTATGCTTCCATATGGCCCCACTAGAATTAAAGCCATTTAATTACTCCAGCACCTCTCTTAAATGCGACAGTACTAGAGGATGCACCCCATGTTATAATATACTCATACAGGGGCCATTAACTGATTTGGCCTCTCTTTCAAGTTCCAGCTTTCTAAAGAATCTTTCTGAGGGAGAAATTTTCAAGCCACTGAGTTGGTCATATATAGTATGCTGCCCGAATTATGATTCTAACTGTATTCCTAATAGTATCCATTGCTGCTTAGACAAAACTCACAATGCAGATGCAAATGATACTTCTAAATGTGTTACTTAGAAATTGAACCAATCCCTTCAAGGAGTATTAGCGAAATTTCTATCACCTCCTGCAGGAGGGTAAGGTCAGGGAAATAACTTAGGCCCTTTTAAGGACTGCCTTCTCCCTTGCCATATGCCCTCTGTAACAAATAGAACTCCACCAATGCCACAGTCATTGTAGCACACCTGGGCCTTGTCTGGCTATGTGGGACTCCCAATAACTGTCTAACAGATCATTCAGAACTTCAAGAAGCTATTGCTTATACACATCTCAGCAACTCTAAACATTGGGGTGACTGTACCTTAGGGACCTTGGCACCCCAAAACCTTATCATTATAAACATAACCCAGGGTCCTGAGAGTCCATCTATCAGCAGAAAAAATGAGCTTTTGGTTTAGTAGTAGCTGGACCTGCTGCCACTATAGCCACTGCAGCCCCCTGGGAGGCTTTGCCTACCATGAGGCCCCTCTAAGGGAACTTACTAAGATTATAGAAGAAGTCTCCAAAGACACTGCCGATGCTCTAGCTGGACTGTCAAGATCAGTAGACTCATTGGCAAATGTAGTCATGGATAACCACCTTGCCCTTGACTATCTCCTAGCAGAACAAGGTGGGGTATGTGCTGTTATCAATAAAACCTGCTGCCCCTATGTAAATAACTCAGGAATGGTTGAAACTAGCATAAGGGGAATTTATGAACAGGCAAAGTGGCTACGTATATATAATGAATGGGGCCAAGGAATTAGCAATACGCTGACCTCCTAGATCCCTAGCTTAACATGGCTATTACCCCTTTTAGGGCCCTTAATAACACTGCTGCTTTTACTATTGTTAGGAACTTATTTGTTTAATTTACTTGTTAAATTTGTATCTTCTGGACTTAAGCAGTTCCACATCAAATTGATGATGCTCCAAGGTTCCCACCTAATCCCTGAGAGTGATGTTGAAGCTGAGCAACATACAGCATCTACAGTGGCCTCAGGAGTTCCACTTCAACCTCTAGATAGAATAGGGCAGTGAGAATTCCATGGTTCTCAATAGGCAAGGACGACTGCCCAATCTACAGCAGAAGACGTTACAGAAGAATGATCTTCAACAACCCCAAAAAGATTTTTGAGAACCACGTCTCTCAGGGGACAAGTTGAGGCAGGAGATAGTCAAGAAGGAGGAAACTCCAGAGGTGCCCCAGGGTTAAGATAAAGGACACCCATACAAGACAAAGACCCTTTAGGACCAGTTGTTCCTGCTTTCTGGAAAAATGCTGAATCATGGTGACTCAAGAATTCACCTGAGCAGAAGATGCTACATGACCCCTGCTTCATTATAATAGCATTATAATAAATTAACATTTTGGGACCTCCTTCTCCAGTGGCCAATCAGGAAAGGTCATGGGAGACCACATGCACAGTAGCTTTGAAATGTAACTACTTGTACATGTGCTATAGAAGCCCACCAAAAACTAGCCAGGAAGCTTCTGCCATGTAAGAATAGAATCCCTCTAGCCCACAAGATCAATCTCTGCTCAGAATTGTCTCTCTTTCTTTATACTATAAACTCTGTGTGTTTGGTTCAATTCTTTGTCACAATCACTAAGAATCTGGTTACCTGTGCCCACCTGTGACAGACCAGTGCTCAATCCACTGACCTAGACCAGCCAGGGTGACTTAGTAATTCTTACTTTTCTCAATATTCTAATATGAACAGAGGACAAAAAAGAAGTAAATAACAAGTTATGAATTGTGTTAAGTGCTCTGAGGGAAACAGCTGGAATAGGGAATACAGTGTTGGAGGAACCTACCTTAGGGAAAGTGGCCATAAAAGACTTTTTAAGTGATACTGAGAAGGGATAGTAAGGCAGGACAGGTGGGATGGGGAAACTGAGACAGACCAGTAAACAAGAAGTTTGTTGTCATCTAGTAAATCACAAAATCCTATCTTCTGTAACCAAGGACACTTGAGAATAAGTGGTTTACACTTCTCCTCAACCAGAGGGTAAGTAGCCTAAAGCACCCTACTGGGAAAGCTAGATAATGGAAATCCAATCAGGGTCATTTGCTAACCACACCCAAGGACAGATAAAGTTAAGGAAATAAGTCTCATTTTGGTACATGAGCATAAAGCTGATGAATACTCTATTAAGTTCTTCCCCAAGTCCTCCCCCAAACCTCCAGCCTTTAAAAACCCTCAAAAGGAAGGTCCCAGTAGGTGCTCCCCCTCTCAGGAGCATGCCCACGCCTGCCTTTCCTTTCCCCCTCAGGCAAGCATCTCCTAAATTCCATGGGACCCCACAAGGATTGCAACCTGGGAACAATGGGCAACAGCAGCTTTTCCTGGGTTAAGCCCAGATGCAGTCCTCAATGCCCCCTCTTCTCTGACTTTTTAGTAAGCCAAAGCAGCCCTGCCAAAGCTCATTTCTTCCCTATAACATTTCCAGAGAGCCAAGGCAGCCCCACTTATGCTCTCTTGGTGCTTCCAATATCCTAAGCCCTTCCTTGTTTCACTGTCCCCAGCTTTAATAAACATCCTCCAGCCCTGGCTCAGTGGATTGAGTGCTGGTCTGTGAACCAAATGGTCACTGGTTCAATTCCAAGTCTAGGGCATATGCTTGGGTTGTGGGCCAGGTCCAGAATAGGGGACATGACAGGGACAACCACACATTGACATTTCTCTCCCTCTCTAAAAATAAATAAAATCTTAAAAACAAAAAGTCCTCTAAATATCATCTGGACTGGAGCTGTAAAACCTTTCCTGCACATGTCTAGAACTCATACGCTACTTGCCAGCCCTAGGCAAACCTGCTCAGGGCAAGGCCCCCTTTCTACTAACAATATTTAACCTGAGTCTACAAAACAAGAAGGGACAGACCTTAACAGAATGGAGGGTAGGGAGGTGAGAGCCTTCCAGACCAAGACTTGAGAATGGTGTGTGCAAAGGCTCTGAGGCAGGAAAACACTTGATTTGGAAGAAGCCAGCATGACTGGAAGGCAGTAGGTGAGGGAGAGAGAAGTGAAATCAGTTAGCATCTTGTAGCTTTCAGTAATGATTTTTTCAAGAAGTCATGGAAGTTTAAGCAGAGGAGTGATAAGATCTGAGTTATGTGTATCTGGCTTGCTGCTATGTGGAGGACTGATTTGAAGCGGCAAGACTGGAAGTGTGACCTTTTAGCAGACAAGACAGTGTAGTGTGCCTGGTAGCCTAGGGCAGTGACAATGGAAATGCAGCTAAGAGAATGAATTCAAGGTATATCTCATTTGGAAAGTGAAGTGAATGGGTCTTGCTGATGGGTTTGTGAAAGGATTTCAATCTGAAATGAAACCAGAAGATATGAAACGGAGAGTCTCACTTGGAAGAAAGGAATTTAAGAACTGAGGAATTCCCTGGCCAGATGGCTCCCTTGGTTAGAGTGTTGTCCCCACACGCCAAGGTTGAGCCTCCCATCCTTGTTCAAGGCACATGTAGGAATCAACCATTGAATTCACAAATAAGTGGAACAACAAATCAATGTTTCTCTCTCTCTCTACCTCATCCCCTCTAAACAAACAAACAAAACTGAGAGACTGATTTCCCATAAATGCTTGAATTACAGAAGATGGAGGGACATATCTCCTGACCAGTGAACACCTACCTATAAGAACCTTTCCTCATAGGATCTCACTTACAAGAAGAATCTAATGAACAAAATAAACTAAAGAGCAAAATAGAACTGGAGGCATAGAATCAATGGAGTACACTGATGGTGGTAAGAGGGGAGGAAGGTGGTGGGAACTCTTTGAAAGAGAGTGAAGGGATTTGTCAAAGAATATGTATGAGTCCTGGCTGGTGTGGCTCAGTGGATTGAGTGCTGGTCTGTGAATCCAAAGCTCCCTTGGTTCAATTCCCAGTCAGGGCATAGACCTGGGTTGCAGGCCAGGCCCCTGGTTGTGGGTGTGTGACAGGCAACCACAGACTGATATTTCTCTCCACTTCTTTGTCTTTCCCTTCCCCTCTTTCTAAAAATAAATAAATGAAATCTTTAAAAAAGAATATGTATGAAAGACCCATAGACATGGACAATGGTGTGGGGTTGAGTATGGACATGGGGGTTGGCCTACGTGGAGGGGGGGAAATAGGAAAAAAAACTGGGACAACTGTAACAGCATAAACAGTAATAATAAAAAAATCTCTTCTCATCCTCAAGCCAGCAAAATTACTGCTTAGACTCAGGCTGAATCCCCCCTCTCTGTGCTCCTTGTCCGTACATACATCCTGTCCCAAACCCTCCACAGACTGGCCTGTTGCTTGCTACAGCATGCGTTTCCGAAATTGCAGTTCCTCTGCTATTCCCACATGAAGTCAGTCTCTGGTAAGCCAAGCTTGCTTGGCTTGACAGCTTGGGCTGTTTGGGCTGATAGGTTGGGCATGGGGACAAAAAAGGAGCTATTATGGAATGATTCCTGGTTTCTGACTAGAGACACTGAGTGGGTGATGAACCATTCCCTGAAAGAGGGGAGTGAGGTTGTGAGGGAAACAGGTGGGGGAGAGGGGTCTGAAAGGACAAAGCCAGCCCCATTTGCTGAGCAGGCCTGTGACCTTGGTGAACATGAGCACCATTTTACTCTCCTGAGTTTGTCCCCAGGACTGGAAACTACTGCAAGCAAGAACAGATCTAACTGTTCCCTACAGCCACAGGTGGAAGATTACATTGGCACAACTGCAGCCCCTGTTACAATGCCCTGACAGCCTACAGGCCACACAACAGCCCCCCTACCATCCTTTTTTAATCTAATTAGGATCCAAAAAAGTGTTCAAAGCCCCTACCTCTCAATGCTGGTGTATCTCTCCACACCATGCCCCTCTCTTTTCTTGGCGAGTGAATACAAACTTTCTTCTCTTTGTGAATTCTTTCACAGCCCGCATCACTGGCCATCCTAACAAGTAGGTCAGGGTTTCATTTTGGTCATGTTGAGTCAGATGCCCAGAAGACTTAAGAGTGGAGATGTCTAAAGAACAGTTGAATATATAAGTAGGAGCTCATGGAAGGATCAAGGCCTGAGACAGAGGTTTGGCAGGCATTTTATGTAGAGTATTTAGGCAGGGACTCTCTCCCAGGGAGAGAGTACAGATGGAGAGGAAAAGACCCCCAACTGAGCCAGGGGGCATGTCAACATTTTGCAGTAGGGCAGAAGAAGGGGAGCAAAGGAGTTGAGACTAGGGTTGTTAGAAGGGATGAAGAAAACCATGGATTGGAAGCCTTGGAAGAAGTGAAGGAAAAAATGACTCTGGAGAGCTGCACAGAGGGCGGCTAAGATGAGGACATGGAAGTAGTCTTTACATTTGCTAGCACCTAAGTCACTGGTGACCTTGAGCATTCTTGAAGTATTGAGGATGAAAGCCATGTTAGAGAGAAGTGAAGTATTGTCGAGGGTTGCATACATATGTAATGAAAAAAATAAAGATATGCTTGAGAATGATAAATGCTAACATTCAGGAGAGCAGTTGCCTCTGGCAGAAGAGTAAGGTGATTGGAGAGGAGTACTTTGTAACAGTATAGAAATTTTATTTTTTACATGAATCGTGAGGTTCATTATATTATTTTCTATACCTCCTGAGTTAGGAGGGTGATGTAAATTCAGACCCATCTCCATCTTTTTTGCTTTTTTCCCACCCATGTGTCCAGGCAGTTGCAAACCTGCCAGCTGTTTTCCAAGACCAGTGTGAAACCCTTGGGGCACATGGGTTTTTTGGGGGGCCTTATTTCCAGTTTCCCAACCTTGGGAAGACTGAGTGAACTTCTCCTGGCTATGCATGAGTGACAAAACTCCAGCCCACATAACTTGTTTCTGATTCAAATACCTTCCTGTTACAGGAATTTGAAGTCAAAAAATTAATATAATTCTTCTTGGGGTCCAAACTCCTTTGCAGCAAAATGGCAAAATGCACCAAGAAAGTTGGAATCACCAGTAAATACGGTGCCTGTTGTGGCGCCTCCTTCAGGAAAATGGTGAAGAAAATTGACATCAGCTAGCATGCCAAGTACACTTGCTCCTTCTGTGGCAAAACCAAGATGAAGAGGTGAGCAGTAGGGATCTGGCACCGTGGCTCCTGCATGAAGACAGTCGCCGGTGGTGCCTGGACCTACAACACAAATTCTGCTGTCACAGTAAAGTCTGCCATCAGAAGACTGAAGGAATTGAAAGACCAGTAGAAGCTCCACAATTTGAAACATTGCTAGCCAATAATATATGGGTTAATTTATGTAACAGTTAAGAAAATGCGTATCAAGTGGCCCACAATCCAGTAAAACCCATAGGAAATTCAAAGTTCCCAAAACTGAGAATTCCTTTTATGCCAAAAATGCAGAAAGAAGTCAGAGCAGCAAGGGGGTTGACCCTAGAGAGGCCCATGGCCTGAGAATAATGAACCCCTTACAACCTTAGCAAGCACAAAGCCATTAGATTAGGGACACTTCCAGATGCCAGGAGACACAGCATGTTACCATGGACACACCACCATGACTGAGAAAAAAAAAATGCCCTCCCCTTCTCAAACTAGTAATAGAACATTAAAAGATTATACAATTGGTATGTTTAATATAAAAAAGATAGCAATACCCTGACCAGTGTGACTCAGTTGGTTGGTCATCCTCCTGCAAAGCAAAAGGTTGTGGGTTCAATTCCTGGTCAGGGCACATGCCTGGGTTGCAAGTTTGGTCCCAGTCATGGCGCTTAAGAAAGGCAACTGATTGATGTTTATCTCTCACATTGATGTTTCTCTCCCTCTCTTTCTCCCTCCCTTCCCCTCTCTCTCTTAAAAAAAATAAAAGGATAAAAGATCATAATTAAAAATAAAATGATATAAAAAGAAAAAAATCATTGGAAAAGATAAAACAATATGTAAAAAAACTAGCAAAATATTTTAAAATACAACCACTGAAATAAAAGAAATACTCAATGGAAGTATACTGCAATTCCCAATGGAAAAAAAATGATTCAGTGGATGTTAGATAAAAGGTTACTGAGTGTAGGATGTTGCACAGTCCCAGAGCATTTCTCCACAGATTGTTTCCATTAACAATTTTCAAAGGGAAAGCACACCTTGGAAAAATATGTTAGGTTAACTGTAACCAAGTGACCCAACATAGCATCACTAGTAGTGGGGCAACCTCACAGTATGTGTCTGCTCATAGGATATAATATGAAGTACAAAGCATTATTCAGGAGATAATAATTTGAAAAATGTATAACCTAAGTCCAGCCCAGCCTCTAGATTTACTTTTCTGTTTCCAACAAAAATGGGACAGAGGAACAAACTGAACAATGCCATGAGGGATAATCAGGCAAATTTTGGATGCAGGATGTTTTACAAAATATCTGGCCTGGTCTCCACGAAGTCCCTATCAAGGAAAAAAAAAGTATAAAGAATGTTCTAGATTCAAAGGGAATACAAACAACAACCGAATGCGAAGCTTGATTGGATCATGGTTTTATTTTTTTTATTTTTATTCTTAATTCTAATTGTTGTTCTTGTACAGTTTTCTTTTACTCCCTTCCCAGCCCACCACCCCAGCCCTCACCTCCTCCCTCTCATTTCCACTCCCCCTACTTTTTGTCCATGTAAGTTTTATGCTTGTTGCTCTAAACCCTTCCCCTTTTTCCCTGAAATTCCCTCCCATCTCCCCTCTGGTGATTGTCAGCCTGTTCTCAATTTCAGTGTCTTTGGTTATATTATGCTTGTTTGTTTCTTACATTCAGTAGGTTCCTGTTAAAGGTGAGATCATATGGTATTTGTCTTTCACCACCTGGCTTATTTCGCTCAGCATAATGCTTTCCAGTTCCATCCATGCTGTCGTGAAGGGTAGGAGCTCCTTCTTTCTTTCTGGTGCATAGAATTCCATTGCATAAATGTACCATAGTTTCTTGATCCATTTATTTACTGATGGGCACCTAGGTTGCTTCCAGCACTTGGCAATTGTAAAAAAAAATGTGTAGTAATAGGAGAAATTTTAACATGGACTAAATATGAAAGACTTTTGGGAATTATTTAAGCACAATAATGGTACCATGGTTATGTGGGAAAATGTTCTTATTCTTGGGAAATGAATGCTGAGATGCTTAGAGCTAGAGTGGTCATGTTTGTAACTTTCAAGTAGTTCAGAAAAAACTAATGGCCCTGACTGGTTTGCTCAGTTAGTTAGAGTGTTGCACCCAAATGCCAAGGTTGTAGGTTAGATCCCTGGTCAAGGCACAAACAAGAATCAATCAATGGGTGCATAAATAAGTGGAATAACAAATCAATGTTTCTCTGCCCCATCCTCTGTTCCTTTCTCTCTCTAAAATCAATTTTTAAAATAATAGATACAGAGAATAAGCTCATAATTGCCAAAGGAGAGGGGAATGAAAAAAAGTCCAAGACCCAACTGTATGCTGTCTATAAGAAACCCACTTTATATATAAAGACCCAAATAGAATAAAAATAAATGGATGGAGATGGATGCACCATGCTGATGCTAATCAAAAGAAAGTGAGAGTAGCTATGTTAACCTCAGACAGTGCAGACATTAGAGTGAGGGAAGTTACTAGAAATACTATTTGTTTTAAAATAAACCAGTGGGCAAGGGGTGATGGGTGGGGATACAGAAAGTAATGGTGGTGGTGAACTAAAACAGCATCCTTGCACTCAACTGTTGTTTGCTTTAATTTTCTACTTAACAACAATGAAAACGAAGCAAAGATGGGTTGAGGGTTTGAGAAACTAAAGTGAAAAATCAAGAAATCCACGAAGAGACAGAAGGTGGTTGGGAACCAGTTGTGGGAAGATTGACTGCAGTCAGAGTGGAAGAGGGTCAGGCACCTTGAGAGGTGGGTGGAGCTGAGGGAGAGACTGTTTTAGTTGTGCTCACGACTGCCCATTCCCTCCCAACCCCCTCCTCATGGTCTTGGGTGCATCCTTACCTGCTCCATTGCCTCAGTCCATACAAAGGTTGAATACCAGAATGATTACAGCCAAAATGAAAAGATGAGCAACAATACTAGGATGAGGATTCATCCAAAAGGCCTCAGGAAGTGATAAAGAAAACAAACAAACAGTTGCTTGTGACACAACTGTAGGAGGGTAATACACTGGCCATTCCCCACCCCCTTTGTCCTTACTCATCTCCACACTGGAGACTAGAAAAGCCACATATTCCCATAAGACTGTCAGCTGACTTCTCAAAAGAAATGTTGCAGGCTAGAAGGGATTGGCAAGAAATATCTGAAGTAATGAAAAGCAGGGACCTACAACCAAGATTGCTCTACCCAGCAAAGCTATAATTTAGAATTGAAAGGCAGAAAAGCACTTCCCAAACAAGAAAAAAACTAAAGGAGTTTATTAACACCTAACTATTACTATATGAAATGTGAAAGGGACTTATTTAAGAAAAAGATCGAGGAGAGAGAAGATGGTGGCATGGTAAGAGGACGCACATCTCTTTGCCTCCCACACATAGGTCTTAAACCGGGACATTTTTCAAAGCAGCACAGCAAACAGACACCAGAAACACAGCATATTTGAAAACAGATTATCGAAAATTGCAGTGGACGTTGAAAAACCAGACGGTAAGGAGAGTACTCTGGCGGTGCGGAGACCAGGGCGGGGGCTGAGAAACCGGACCAGGGCTGGCCGTAAGTCTCAGGGGAGGGAGCCGGGACATCGCTCCCTGGTCAGCCAAGCAGGGAACTGCCACGCCAGCATAAACCTGGTCGTTGGAAATCTCACAGACAGAAGTTAAGATCTTATAGCCCCTGGAGAATCGAACGCGGGAGCTGGAGCGCGCGCCTTTGTCTGCACCCACAAGACATTGAAAAACCAGCTGCTCCCTGATCAGCCAAGCAGGGACCGGGCAGCTCCTTTGTCTGCTCCCTCGCAACATTGTAAACAGCGGCTAGGGGATCGGTGCATCAGCGTGCCCAGGGAGACCCGGCGCGACAGGGCGCGCAGTCGCTGGGCACCATAGGGGTTGAACCGTGTTCGTGGGACAGTTGGAACCTGTGCAAGGAAGACTCAGGGAACATCGGGGCTTGTGGGCGCGCGACCACAGTTCGCGCCTGGGTCCCTGGACAGAGAATCTAGGGACACCTCTGAGGACAGTGGGCCAGAGAAAACTGAATGTTGAACAAGGGAAAAATAAAAAAATAAAAATAATACGGTCACCCCTCGGCCACTGCAGTCTTCATGACCAGAAAAATCAGCTTGGCAAGATTGATAACAGCAAGAATTAGCGGTTTTGGTGTTATTCGGTTTATTAATTTTTTGTGGGGTTTTTTTCTCTTTTTCTCTTTTTCACTATTTTGATCTCTTTACCCCTCAACTCCTTTTGGCTTCTCAATACTTCTTTCTTGTTTTACTCCTTCTTCCTTTCTTCCCAAGCTTACCACTACTTCCTGTCTTTTTTCTCTTTTTCATTCTACTTTTCTTTATTCTCTTTTCACTTTTTTATTTCCTTTTCCTTCTTTTCTTTCTTTCCTTTCCTTCACTTTTCTCTTTTTTAAACACATACAAGTGAGACAAAAACAAAACAAAACAAAACAAAACAAAAAAAACCTGGAACTGTGGAAAGACCAGAATTGGCCCCAAAGAAGGGGCATTTCAACAGCTGAGACACTGGAAGCAGTGAACACCAGGATACCTGAAGGAGATAACACCATTGAATTTCACAGGCATTCTAACACAGAGTTCACACCATAAACCCAGGGAACCAGAACAAACAAATTTAAGAAGCTGAGGCTAACAAGAAGAGTCTCACAAACAATGGGAAGACAAAGA
>PVKU01015382.1:0-18586 GCA_004027475.1 Anoura caudifer | reverse complement strand
AAAAAAATTAAAATCATATCAAGCATTTTCTCTGACCACAAGGGACTGAAACTAGAATCCAACATCAAGGAAAAAAACCCCAAAACACTCAAACTCATGCAGATTGAAGAGCATGCTATTAAACAATAAATGGGTCAACTAAGAAATTAGGGAAGAAATCAGAAAGTTTCTGGAAACAAATGAAAATTAACTTACAACAATCCAAAACTTATGGGACCCAATGAAGTTAGTCCTGAGAGGGATGTTTTTAGGGATACAGGCCTATCTAAAAAAGATAGAAACATTTCAAATAAACAACCTAACCCTATGACTACAAGAATTCAAGGATCAAGGCAATCACAGCCCAGATGAAGTAGAAAGAAGGAAATAACCAAGATCAGAGCAGAATTAAATGACATAAGAAACTAAAAGCACAGTTCTAAAGATCAATAAATGCAGGAGCTGGTTCTTTGAAAAGAGAAACAAATTTGACAAGCTTGTAAGCAACTCATTGACAAAAAAAGAGAGAGGGCCCAAATAAACCCAATGAGAAATGAAACAGGAGAGATTACAACTGATATGGCAGAAATATAAAAGACTATAAGAAATTACTATGAAGAGCTACATGCCATGAAATTTGAAAACAGGTGAAATGGACAAATTTCTACAAAAACATAATCTTCCAAAACTGAATGAAGAAGAAGCAGAAATCTTGAACAGACCAATAACAACAGATTAAGTTCAAGCAGTAATCATAAAGCTTCCAACACACAAAAGCCCTGAACCAGACAGTTTGACAGGAGAAACTTACAAAGCATTTTTAAATATATTTTATTGATAATGCTGTTACAGTTGTCCCATTTCTCCCCCATCATTTCTCTCCACCCTGCACACCCACTCCCACCCACATTTCCCACTTTAGTTCATGTCCACGGGTCATAAGTTCTTCAGCTTCTAAATTTCCCACACTACTCTGGCCCTCCCCCTATTTTCTACCTATAATCTATGCTACTTATTCCCTGTATCTTCCCCCCTCTCTCCTCCTCCCACTCCCCTGTTGCTGACCCTCTATGTGATCTCCATTTCTGTGTTTCTGTTAAAGTTCTAGGTGTTTGCTTACTTTGCTTTTGTTTTAGCTGTGGTTTTTAATATCTGTGAGTTTGCTGTCTATTTACTGTCATATTTTTTATATTCTTTTTCTTGGGTAAGTCCCTTTAACATTTTATATAATAAGGGTTTGTTGATGATAAACTCCTTTAACTTGACCTTATCTGAGAAGCACTTTATGTCCTTCCATGCTAACTGACAGCTTTGGTGGATAGAGCAATATTGAGTGTAGATCCTTGCCTTTCAAGATTTCAAATACTCCTTTCCAGCCCCTTCTTGCCGGTAAGGTTTCTTTTGAGAAATCAGCTGACATTCTGATGGGAACTCCTTTGTATGTGACTGTCCCCTTATCCCTTGCTGCTTCTAGAATTCTTTCCTTCATTTTAATCTTGGTTCAGGTAATGACGATGTGCCTTTGTGTGTTCCTCCTTGGATCCAAATTCTTTGGGATTCTCTGAGCTTCCTGGACTTCCTGGGAGTCTATTTCCTTTGCCAGATTGGGAAATTTCTCCTTTATTATTTGTTCAAATAAGTTTTCCACTTGTTGTTCTTCTTCTTCCCTTCCTGGCACCCCTAAAATTCGGATGTTGCAAAGGTTAAAGATGTACTGGATGTTCCTAAGCCTCTCCTCTTTTTTTGGAATTCTTGTTTCTTTCTTCCTTGTTTTCTCTTTGGTTGTTTCTTTCTTTCTTCTGGTCCACTCCATTGCTTTGAGTCCCAGTTTTCCTCCCATCTGTATTGGTTCCCTGTGCGATTGATTTTCTTCATTTCACTTATTGTAGCCTTCATTTATTTCATCTAATTTGTGAGCTAAATCAACCAATTCTGTGAGCATCCTGATCACCAGGGCTTTGAACTGTACATTGATACGTTGGCTATCTTTTGGTCGCTTCGATGAATTGGCTCCGGGGCTGTGATCTGTTCTCCCATTTGAGCCATTTTTTTTGGTCTGGTCACCCCTGTTACATAGTGAGGGGTGGAGCCATAGTTGTTCCCCAGGGTGGGGAAGCCCAGTAGCTGGGTAGTGACACTGTATGTGGGGGCCGGGTCCGAGAGGGAACAATGGCACTTGCTACCCTCTCTCCCAGATTCCAGTCCATTCTACCGCTTCCTCTTAGCCTGGATTATCTGCATGCAAATGTGGGACCACCTGATCAGCCAGCCACATTGCACAGCCTCACTGGATCTGCACAGTTGCCACTCCATGCCCAGAGTCTGGTAGCTGCCGCCTGTGCACATTGGATCTGCCAGCTGTTGCTGCCTGCATGCCTTTTTCCTGCCCTGCCTCTGCCCCTCTTACCGGTCTGCATGAATGGTTGTTGGACTTCAGTGCAGTTCAATTTTCTATCAGTTCTGGCGGTTTTCTTGTTTCTAAATCTTTTTTGTCCTTAATTTTGGTTATGAATGGAGGCACACTGTGTCCACCTATGCCTCCATCGTGGCTGAAAGAGAATCTTACAAAGCATTTAAGGAAGAGATGCCCCCATCCTTCAGAGATTATTCTAAAAATTTGAAGAAGATGCGACACTCCAGAACTCTTTCTATGAAGGAGCAACATCCTAATCCAAAAAGCAGATAAAGACATAACAAACGAAGAAAATTCCCGGCCAATATCACTGATGAACATAGACACTAAAATCCTCAAAAAATATTGGTAAACCGAATCCAGTAATACAATAGAAAGAAGATACACAATGATCAAGTGGGATTCATCCTAGGGATGCAAGGATGGTACAATATTCACACATCAATAAATGTAATATATCACATAAAATGAAAGACAAAAATCACATGATTATATCAATAGATGTGGAAAACTTTTGATAAAGTACAGCACCCATTTATGATAAAAAACACTCTGCAAAGTGGAAATAGGGGGAGCATTCCTCAACAAAATAAAGGCTTCATATGAGAGTCCTACAGCCAACATCATATTCAATGGGCAAATAGTTACGAGCTTTCCCACTAAGATCAGGAACAAGTCAAGGATGCCCACTTTTACCACTCTTATTTAACATAGTATTGGAAGTCCTAGCCACAACAATCAGATAAGAAAAAAAGAAATAAAAGGCATCCAGACTAGAGAAGAGGAAGTAACACTGCCATTTTTGCAGATGACATGATAGTATACATAGAAAATTCTGTAAACTTCACCAAAAGCTACTTGACTTAATCAATGAATTTGGCAAATCCGTGGGATACCAAGTCAATATTGAGAAATCCAAGGTATTTTTGTCCACCAATACCCTCAGCAAACACCTTGCACCAGACCGTCACCATCATCCAGAGGCAGGGTCTCACTGCCTCTGCTAAACCCAGTGTGGCTAAGAGAAGGGGCTTGAGGATAAAGCCACCAGCAGCAAGCCCCTCATCTCCAGGCTTTGCAGGAAAGAGAAATCAGGATAAAAAAGCCATTTGATACAGCAACCAGAACAATAAAGTTCCTAGCAGTAAACCTAACCAACGAGGTAAAAAAAAAACAAACAAAAAACAAAAACAAAAACAAAACAAAACAAAAAAAAAACCCCGTACTCAAAAAACTACAAAACACTGAAGAAAGAAATTAAGGAAGATATAAACAAATGGAAGCATGTACCATATTCATTCATTGGAAGAATTAACATCATCAAAATGTCCATTCTACCCAAAGTGATTTAGACATTCAAAAGAATCTCTATTAAAGTACCAATGACATATTTCACAGATATAGAAAAAACGTTTCAGAAATTTATATGAAACATAAATGACTCCAAATAGCTGCATCAATTTTGAGAAAGAATAACAAAGTAGAAGGGATCATAATACCTGGAATAAAACTCATTAAAAAGAGAGAAAGAGAGAGAGTTGAAGAGAAATATTGTTATGAGAGAGAAACACTAATCAGTTGTCTTTTCTGTGCACTTTGATTGGGGGATCAAACCTGCAACATATATATGCATCCTGACCAATGAAACTCATAATCTTTCAGTGCAACACTCAAACCAATTTGGCCTCCTGGATATGGGAGTTATTAAATGGCTGACAATACAGTATTTAAAAAATAAGAACTGTACTTGAACAACAAAAAAGTTAAGATGGAAAAAAGTAAAATAACATTACTTTAAAAACAGCTCATACCACATTTAACTCTGATGGGAAACATTAGGTGACATCACTTGGTGTGGTGGGCACAAGACAATATACATAAGTCTTATTATATAGCATTATACACTTGAAATATTTAGAAATTTTATACACAATGCTACACCAATTCATTTTACTAAAAATGTTAAAAATAAACTTTGAGGTATTTCTTAATCATGTTCCTTTTTATTTTGATGGTCTTATTGTTACAGAACACAGAGGCCAGGGTCTAAAGTTCCTTATGTCTGCCACCTTATGGAAAGATGTCTCTGAATGCCAGAAATTTGTGAAAAAGAAAGAAAAGGTTTATTTATGGCTATACAGAGTAAAAGTAGTGACCTAACATCTTCATTAAAATATCAAAGTCCTTTAAGATACCCACAGATGCCCACAGTGCTTCCTATCCCCTTCTGCCCTAATTCAGGGTACCGTAACTCAGGAAAAGAAGCAAACATCCAGAATCATGGCTCCTGACACCATCAGCTGTGTTGTTGTCCAGGCAATATCTGCAATTAATCCAAAGACATGTGGTACCTTATCATGGCCTACTGGCAAGAGTCCTTTCCCCCTTCTTCCAGGAAAAATCTCTCTTGCTTCCCAACGCACGCAGTCAAAGGGAGCACCCCAAAGCTGCGTGGTCCTCTTCTACCAGAGTTGCAGGGAAGGGCTCCCCATTCTGGCAAGACCTTGTGGCTCTCCCTGGCAAATCTGTGAGAGTGTCTCCACTCTGCCAAAGCCACATGGCTCTCCCTCTTCACCAAAGCTGTGGTGATCTACACTATGGTGAATCCGTGTGTAATCTCTCTCAGTGACTTCCACGTCTCAGATTAAATCCCAGTGACAATCTTTAGTACCCCCACTTACGACTCCTCTTACAATCAGTTACACCTGCCAGCATACTTGTATTATCCCAATTTTACTGGACTGCCATCATGAGTCTGGGGAGGTGTGTCCCCATGTTCTGGAGCCAATCTTCTTTAAGTTCCCACACAGGTGCCATAACTTGGGGTTCCTGTCCTCCAGTTACATGTTGGGGGCAGTCTTTTCCATCCCCCTGGCTCAGAGCATGGCCACAGCTATTTAAGACATCTAAGCCACCAGTCACAGGCTATAGATATGTTAAATGACCATGCCATGGATTAGCTGCAAAGCTGTGGCTGTACAAAACAGCTCTCCATGTCCCTGTTCCATGTGTCCGTTCCCATAACTTATACCTTTGGGGGAAGGGTTGAGGACATCTTATATGTCCTTCTAATATTTCCTGGACCCCCTGAGGTCTGGGCCCCATTCCAAATCCCTATTTTTGCACACCCCCTGGCTTCACCCTGTATCAATCTCTCCTTTCAGATATACACCCACTTAATAATCATATAAAGGATAATGGACGAAGGTCTCATCTTCTTGTAACTAGTTCCGACTGGACATGGACATCCTCCTACCTACCCGTGGGTTGGGGTGACCTCAAAGGGGGGTGTGCAGCACAGACGGAGTCCTTCCTATAAGGGAAAGGACTTACAGAATCCTGGTCAGTTAGCAGTCACCAGGAAGTTGCAGGCTTGGTGTCCAAAGGGTGGCATTACTGAACAGTTGGCATTCTGGTCAGGTCATATTCTGGAGGAGACAGATTTGGAAAGAGATTTGGAAGCACAATTAAATCATAGCCACTAAATGATCAAGGCAGGGTCTTAGGTGAAGAAATGGCTAATCTGGAGGAAGGTGTACAAGGCATGTTACACCTATCCAAAACTCTTGTGGCCCAGTACACTTCACTCAGGCTGAGGGGAATATATTAGAATTTCCTTCCTTTCAGATATCTGGGCCCTTTCTCTCCAACCCATTAAGACAGAAAAGGGAAAATCAGTTTTAAAGTGAAGCCCAAAGACCACCCCAACCCTTCACCAGCCCAACCACTTAGTTCAGCCAAACCATTGAGTCTCAGGGGGCGACAATGAACATGGGCTCCTCAAGTGAGGCCTATAGTGCAACCATGAACTCATGTCTTGAGGTCATAGGCATACACCCAATGAAAACAGAAGAATACACAGGTTAATTCACACAACAATCCCCCAAACAGTCTCTGTGTCTGTGAGACAGTCTTTTGGGAATATGTTCAGTTGCAAGGCCCTTCCTGCAATGACAATTAACAATGGCAATTTGACGGGTACTTCATGCCTGTAATTGTACATCTTTGGTGATATTACAAACCCAGTTTCAACTTTCAAATGAAAGCAAACTTCCAAAACAGTTAGCTGCACCATTCTGATGTCCGATACTGAGCTTTGTGATTTTCCTTAAATGACAATTTTTTCTCCTTAAAATCACCCTTACTGTTATTACAGGGACTACTATGGGTCCCATTTTCATTTTTTACTGTTCATTTGCATAAACACACCAAGAGCAGCCTAGATCACCCATGATCTTTAAGTCTGCTTTGCTGGAACTCACACAGGGAACCCTTAGATCGTCTTCTCATCCCACCCCTTGAGGCACAGAAGCAGAACCACACATCTACCATCTGGCTTCACCTGTACCAGTCATTGCACTCAAATCCTTGAGCCGTCCATTGTGTCTACAGGTTCCCTTTTAGCCATCTTTCAGGAAAAAAACCTTTCCTTCCTTGGATGGACTGGCATGAACCACACAACCATCTAAAGTACCAGGCTTTTTCTTGTGGGCTTTCTCTAGCTTCACAAGTCAACCCCAGTTCCCCAGGACTTTCTGGTAGTGGCCAGAACCCATACATGCCTTCTTCAAGTGTGACATTCCAGTAAAAGTCTTGGTTAACAAAACCACTATTAATGACTGGTTTATTGGATTTATGCAAAGAAACCTTATGTTATCAATCACTCCTTCAGAATGTCAAATTCTGGAGGGATTAGGTAAGGAGAAAAATACAAAGTGTGAAGGAAAAACCTTTTCCTTGTTCACTTTCCTACAGAGTATGAAGTTTCAACCTTCCCTGGAATCCACAGTTTCCTTTTCAGAGCAGATACAAAACAAAACCTGAAAGACAGAGTTCCAGAACAATACACAGGTAGAGGCATTCTCTTGCACTAATGCGTCCACTGGTGCCTTGCAGAGACATGCTCTTTCCGGTCTGGTCTCATGGCAGAGACATGCTCCTTTACCTCAGGCTTAAGCATGTCAGCCCCAAATTCCCCTCCTTGGGTACCCAGCGGCAAAGGCATGCTCCCCAACTGTTTACAGTGACCTTAAACTATGTCTTACAGATACAGAGGATTTCTGATCAGAAACAGAACCCGTGGTGGAGACTTGCTCTTACAGATCTGGTCTCATGGCAGAGACATGCTCTTTCCCTCAGGCTGAAATGCATGAGTCTCAAATGACCCTTCCTGGGTCCCAAGTGGCAGGGCCATTCTCCCCAACCTGTTACAGGTGACCTTTCCAAGGTCTTACAGATATAGCATTCTGATCAGTAACAATTCCATACTGAAACCACATTCCCATAATACCAGAAAAAGAGCAATTGAGGTTACATTTCTTCCAGGTTTAAAACTTTCACATTCTTTATACATATTCCTACACATCCAGATTTAAACATTATTCACTTTTAATCCTTCTTCCTTTCCCACACTGGGAAGAGCTATACTTAAACTCAGTACTTCAACTCAGTGTGCGGCAGCCAAAAATCCCTAGCACTATAGGTCCTTCCACTAAAAGTCCTTAGATTTGCAGGGACATCTTGCAGTTTTCTAAAGCTTAGGTCTTGCAAACAATGTAGAAATCAGATGATCACCCTTAGACCTCACTTAAAGACCTTCAGAATCAGTGAGATTACTATTAGAACCAGTTACACAGAAAACCTGACTTATGCAGTGCCAACGCAGCAGCAGCATACAGCTCATAAACTGAAGAGAAACCTTAGCCCACCACCTGGTCCAGTTCCAAGAGGGCAGTACCCATGCACCTCAGGTCGTCCAAGATGGTGGTGAACAGACACCAACCATCCTCCATGGTGGGGCACTCATGTGGCTCATCTTCCACTTTACCCAAAGTGGCGGTGCACCCACATGGGCACGCTGTCTGATCCCTGACACACATGCAGGCTCGGCTTACAGAGCCTAGGGGTTTGATTTCTCCCCAAACCTGAGTGCAGGTTCCCTTAGTGCCACTTGTGCTCACCAAAAGTGTAAGTGAGCAGACAGGGGGCATCCTGGAAGCAGTATGCTAACCAAACTATTATCCACAGCTCCATTATTCCCAAAACAGTACTCAGAAACCAGTTTCAACCAAGCCATTTTCATATCTCTGCTCCCTCTGAGTTTCATTTCCTTTTCACCTTTCCAGGCATGATTAGGCGACCAATGCCCTCGGGAGGAGTGCAGAGAAATTCTCCAGGCTGGGAAAAATTCTGAAGTCTCACTCTCTCGCATCTGAGGGAGTCGGTCTGCCACGGACAATTAAAATCCCTGGCGAGCCCCCCAAAACTGTCACAGAACACCGAGGCCACAAGGTTCCTTATGTCCGTCACCTTATGGAAACATGACTCTCAAAGCCAGAGATTTGTGAAAAGGAAAGGAAATGTTTATTTATTGCTACACAGAGTTAAAGTAGTGACCTAACATCTTCATTAAAATATCAAAGTCCTTTAAGATACCCACAGATGCCCACAGTGCTTCCTATTTCCCTCTGCCCTAATTCAGGGTGCCATAACTTAGTAAAAGAAGGAAACATCCAGAATCATGGCTCTTGACACCGTCAGCTGTTTTGTTGTCTAGGCAGGATCTGTAATTAATCCAAAGCCATGTTGGCACCTTCTCATGGCCTATTGGCAAGAGTCCTTTCCCCCTTCTTCCAGGCAATGTCTCATTCCAAATCACTATTTTTGGGCCCCGTCCTTTTGGCTGTACCCTGTATCATTATTTATTATTATTCTTTTTCTAAAGGCTTAGGAATAAATTTAATAATCTTCACAGTTCACCATTGTTTAGAGTCATACATATTTTGATGGAAAAATTATACTGTAAATGGCTATAAGTACAAAATTTCTATCATTGTTTACTACTGTGTTTTAAGTACAGTTTTCTGACTCCCCCCATGCTTCACCAACACCCAACCCTCCCCATCTCTTTCCCATGTTCCCTCAGACCTTTACAAATGAGAATACAATCATCAGGTCCTCCACTTTAGGTTTTCATCCCTCATCACAGGCAGGTTCATGTTTGAATATGGAATTCTCTACCTCACCAATGCTTCATATCTCCCAATGGTGTAGCAGTTAAGATCAAGGAGAGTAAAAAAATACCCTGATAATAGTAAATGAGGTGTTCTCAACAGGGTGCTCTCAGCAGTCTTTGTACAACTAACTGTGAGGAGCTCACTTCATAAATTCTGGCCATAAGTTGTCTGTGTGGCACAAATCAGTGATGATAAATGTGAGGGTGGAGGGATGCAGGGCTAGGCCACCTGTTTCAGTGGGAAAAAAAAGAAGAGATCCTACCTCCAGAATGTCTCAGACTAAGTGCAGGGTTATGCCAGGCCCTTTTCATATACACCTATATGCCCTTTGTAAAAGCATGTTCTGTAGACATATGAAGAGTTTATTATGGATACAAAAACAATTAATTATGCACATGGTCTTGTGATCCATCTTTTGGGTCAGCATTTGGAAATGCGTCCAGTTGCACAGAAGCCTATGAGGGTACCATCTCTAACATATAGAAAAGAGACTTCAATGATGCCTAAGGTGACTGACACTTTGACTAAAACTAAAGCTCAGGTTTGTGTCCACTTGTATCACTGAGTTATGACAAATGAATCACAACATGTCAGGTGGTAGCAGGTGTATCATATGCATTCTTACAAGAGGAATTAACCCAAATTCCTCCCAAATACTTGATTTGGCCTAGAGCTTCATTGCCACTTTCAGAGATCCCTAATTTGGCTCCATGTATAGGAAAAGAAATAGGACTCCTAGGATGACATCTCAGAATACATGACAAGTTGCTTTCAATGTGCATTTCCAGACTCAAAATGTCAATAGGCCTGTGAAGAAATGGACTGATGGCTTTCCAAGGGCGAGTAGAAATACATGGACCTGCACAGTGATAGCAGGTCTAATTGTATCTTCTGGAGAACTAGACATCAGAGAACCAAACTGTCATGGCTGGTGTTATACTAGATTAATTCATTATCTCCTTTTCATATAAGCAAATTAAAGCCCATAGTGATGAGGGTTTATTCCCTTCACACAATCTGGAGGTGAGCAGTGTCAGTTTTTGTTCAGATGGTGTTCCATGATCACATAGCAAAACTTTGCATTAGGATATGTTGAATGGTATTAAATACCATATAGGTGAATAGATTGCTAGTCACTTAAATAGTTCCACATGGAAACTCAGTACCATAGAAAATATGAGACACTTTTGATGGACCCTGGATGTCAGACCCCTCCTTAGGGACAAGTGATTGTCATTTTCAAACTCAGTGAGCCAGGGATGGATCCACTGAATGCATCATCACCATGAACCACCAAAGAATTGGCATCTTAAGCTCACCCCAAAACGTACAGGATTTCAGAACATGTGTGGAGGGACAGATGAACACAAGATAGAAAAGACTGAGATTTAAATGCATAATTTGAGTTTAGTGGCTTGGGGGGGAATTTTCCAGTTATGATAGTCAAGGAATTTTATACATGTATTAATAGTTTGTCATAAAAGAATTGTGCCAAAAGTCCACAACAAAACCAGAGATTTCTAAGCTGTTTTTGTTTCCTTGCTTTTTCTACACTCCTGGAAACTGCCTAGCAACAAAATCATTGTTAACAGCATGAGGAATTCCTGTTTGTCATACGAAATCTACTAGGCTTCTTATTCAGAACTTAGAGAGGATATCTATTGCTTGGTGCCAATAGTGCTATCATAAAACCTGTGTGGCTTTGGGCTTGGCAACAATTATTGAGGAAATAAAGGGCAACGAACCCCATAGACATAAAAAAATTTTGCTGAAAAAATTTTCATGACAGATACACCTATCAGCTTTGCTCTAGCTTTAACACAAGATTTGTATTTCAGCATACTAAAGCTTTGCTGTCACTATGGACTTGCCCCCTTTACACAAATTCAACTTCACGTAGGTGCGAATAAGGATGCCTTTCTCATTTTTAATCTCACATTTTGGTAACTCCACAGCATGTCCCCTAGAGCATAAAGAATCTTCTTATTGATGGATAATATTTCTAGTGTTAAGGTCTCATTTTCCCTTGTGTGTGTTTTTTGAGAAATGCTTTTGTCTGGTTCCATAGAAAGGGGGATGAAAATAATTCTTCTAGGATCATTACAGTTACTGCATAATGTCTCTGTGTGAATAGGCATCAGAATTATCTGGTACCCACTATTCACGCTGGAAACTCAGAGACTCCTGTAGCACCATTGCATGCAAAGTGCAGAGCCTTGCAAAGCCAGAACTGTGGTGCCAGAGTGATGCTTCTATGTAAGGATGTATTTTCTTCCTCCTGATTGTCAGAAAGGAAACTGTAAGTTAGAAGCTTCTTTAAATGTTGCTCCAGTTGAGAAGTGTTTCAAAAGTTTTATCATCTCATTGCATAGCCTGAGTGTCCTGGACAGAATTCTTGCCCATGTCATTTCCTAAAGAACCCCCTAAACAAGAACAATGAAGAAAAAGTAATGCTGCTTCTAAAAATTATTGAAGCCTACAAGAAAAATAAAAGGGAGAAAAATGATAAATGATGCTAAGGGCCATAATTTCTTTGCTTTCTTTTATTTAACAGAAATGACAAGAGCATCCACAACTTGTGCCAAAAACCTCTAAGTTGCCACTTCTGCTCTGCTCTGCTCTGAACCTTGAGTGCTGTCTTTCCTCAATCATATGTGAAATAAAGACAGAAGGACACACGTATCAGAAAAAAATAAGAATCCAGCTCTATATCCTTTACCCCATGATGCCAGACAGAGGGAAATATATCAAAACTCTTATCTAGAGATTGTTCTATCTATAACTTTTACATGGTCTTTTGTAATTGGTAGCAAAATACAGCAATTGTGATCAACTAGCTACAAGTGGATTCAACATTGATTAGAATGATAGCCACTCACACTGCCCACTGTCTCTCGATTGCCTAGGTCTTCCATCATAATTGTAGTTTTAATGATATCTCCTTTATTTACTCTATGACACATAATTAATGGTACTTTTTCTGTTCTATCTTGAAATTTTTACTTCAATGTAAAGGCAACTATCCAAACATTTTCTCTGTCTGCTGACAGCTGTTACCTAAATACAAAAAATTATCTACTGTGCCACAGATTCTCTTTCTAATTTAGAAATTTCATAAAATGAAGTTCCTTCTCTAGGTTTAGCTTATCTCTCAAAAGTATATCGCAGAGAGTGGAAGTTGCACTCAGATTTATCTAAGAAGTACCCATAAAGAACACATAGATCAAAAATTTCCCCTCAATATTCTAGGCTGAAAGAGAAGAGATCTTGATCCTGTCAATGTTGTCCTTTGTAAATATGGAGAACACAAATAACCATGACAATTGTTCACCTTCCAAATGAAGCACTGCTGAGGTTTTGGATCCAAATGAGAGACTTCAGAGAAACTGCCTCAATGTAAGTATAAATCAGCTTCATAATAATTAAATGTAAATCTCTCTCTTGCTCTCTCTCTCTCTCTCTCTCTCTACACACACACACACACACACACACACACACACACACACACACACACACTGTTTGCAACCTGGGGGCATTTTCCCAACACAAACAAAAAATATGGCCAAAAAGTGAGGTAATGAGTTTAACTAAAGGGACAATCTGTAGTGGTTGATTCAGGGCAGTGTCTATGCTGAACTGAGGATGCATCTTAGTTTGTTGATAAGCACTTGGCGAAACATTGCATAGTGCACCACTATAATACAGACTCCTATCTCCAAATGCCAGATAACAGAGCATTTTCAAGGAACACTTCAGAAATGGAAATATATGTTTCTATTTTTCAAATAAGAAAATAACCCCCTAGGGTACTGGAAGACCTCCATGAGTCCACAATACCTGGGTTTCTCAGATGACTTGTGCTCCTCTGACTTAGGGGTGGCTGTCGCTGATCAGAAGTTATTAGCCTGACAAGCACAGTGTGTGATTCAAGGGAAATTCCTGCTCTTCACAAAGGTGGCAGAATTGTAGGAATTGACCTTGGAAACTTCTGACTTCAATTCACTGATGATGACACTTACATTCAAGATTTCAAGGTTTTTTGTTGTTTTTTTTTTCTTTTTGAAAGACCATGTATTTTGGGGGATATCCATTTTACCTCAGGGTTTGGTGTTTAAATACCAAAACAAGAACCAGAGAAACATGTGGAGGAGATTTTACTTATTGTGTATTGAATTTATAGTGCTGATATGATATAAAAAAATTCATGTTTCAAGTGCACTATTTTATTACACATTACTAGTTTACATTATTGTGTTTTTATTATCCAAAGTCATCTTTTTCTGTCAATACTTACTTTTCCCTATTCTAGCCCTTCTATTCTTTGATCATCATACATTTTTCTTACCTATGAGTATTTTTCTTTCTATTTATTCATTATTTCTGAAGAGCTTTCAAACCAATGTCTTCTGACATCTCTCAGTCTCTATTTAGTTTCTCTGACTCTGGATTTTATTTGTTTATCTATTTCATTCAGTATATTATACTTGTAAGTGAATATATATGGTCTTTTGTATTTCTGTGTCTTATTTCAATTAGCATAGTAAACTGTATTCCCATTTATGCCACTACAAAAGATATCTTCTATTCTGTGTTCAGAAGTATTGAATTGTGAAAATTTCTTCATGCACTGCTTTTTAAAAAGAGTTTTAGTTACTTAATTTTAGAGAGGGAGCAGGGAAAATAAAAGAGAAAGAGAGAAAGATCAATGTGTGGCTGCATCTCATGAGTCCTGCACCATGGTCATGGTAATTAACCCACACATGTACCCTGACTGGAAATCAAACTGGCAAGACTTTGGTTCACAGGGTGGTGCTCAATCCACTAAGCCTCACCAGCCAGGGCCTCATGCACTATGTAGAGAATGTAAATTACTGCAGCAACCATAGAAATTTCCAGGTAGTTTCTTCAAAATGTTAAAAATTAAATTTCTTAATGGTCCAGCATTTCTACTTTGGGAATTGTACCTGAAAAAACTCAAAACACTAATTGGAGAATATATGCACCCCTGGTTCAGATAGATCTGATTAAGAGAACTCAGATCATTTGGGAAGTAAACAGGGGCTATAGGAAGAGTTTGCTTAGAAAATGAAGGCCATCTAGGATGGGATTTTCCAATAAGCTGAGAGCCTCTAGAACCAGTGAGAAAAAAGGGCACTGGCTCTCCCTAACTGGGAGGTTTGGGTCTTGCTTGAACTCCCTGGCTCCTGAGGTGGAGATCTCTGTGTTGTGCTTTCAGCAGGTTCTTCCAGAAGGAGGACTAGATGATTGTGCTGCAACTGCCTGAATTTCCCAATGGATCACATTTTCTGTGGGTGGGAACACTGTGCAAAGCCTAGGTTCGGACTATCCTGACAGAGGGTGGTAGGTTTTTCGTTTTTATTTTTTATTTTGGTGTTGTGCAGGGAACAGACTCTAAGGCAGAAGCCTACCATTCTTCCAGAACTGTGTAGTTTTTGTATATTATGTTGCTTTTACTTTGTAAGCTACCCTTATAGAAACAAGACAACTATTGAAACTAACAGGGAAGGATTGAGAAGATGGCAGTGAGTTAGGTGTGAGTGGAGGCCAGTTCTCCCTGTGCCCAGCTGGAACCCGTAGTCAATCTTCTGAGGAACAGAGTGAACAGCCAATGGAATGTCAGCTCATATGAAGTTTGGAGGCCAAACATTTAGAAGACATTGTAAAATAGACAGTGAGGAGATTCTGCTGGCACAGAAAGTTCCCTGATATTTTTATGGGGACAAAAGCTGCAGTTGCCTCTGGCCTGGAACCTGCCACAGGATACGGGCAGGAGAGTTTGATCACTGGCTCCCTCCCCTACCAGAGAAGTGAGAGATGGCCAGCTCCAGGAGGAACCTAGATGGTGGAAGTGACTGGGAAGAATATAGATGAAGTGGGAGACACACGGGGAAGTTCACATTTGCTTGGACTGTGGGCACCCAAAGCAGACAAACTGAGGTGCTAGGTGACACCTAGAGAAAGTGGGATTTGGGTCATGTTGGACCCTGACTCAGATAGTCTCTGCACTGGTTGGAATGCTGGGCTGCGTGAAGAGCTCTTCACTTGTTAAGAATGGTGGGCAGCTGCTTTGTACAGAACTGTCAATCACTGGCTGACTTGCTCTGATGGTGATTTAAGCTGCAAAAGCCCAGAGACTGAGTGGCTAAGTAGAACTGCAGCTGATTGGACCTGCACAACTGAGACTGAGTGGATGAGTGAAATGGCATGCCCAAGATTGACTCATGCTCTGTGCCCAGATACTGAGTGGCTGATTTGAGCATGGTAGCTCTTTGAGGACTATGGCCGGTAGCCAGTAAAGTGTAAATATTGTGGTGCAGACCTGGTCCCCATCCTCTCAAAACTGTAGGAAGGGAGAAAGGCAAAGCCCAATACCCCTTATCCTGTGGCATCTAAGAAGACCAGCAGAAATCTCTGAACAGGTTTAAAGCCAATAGGAGGATTATTATTAATTTTTTATTTCTTTTTTCAACCCCTTTCTCTTTTTTCCTTTTATGTCTTCCCCCGAGTGAGTCAATGAGACCTGTGGTTACAAAGGTTCCAGAACAGATCAAAAGGGGGAGCACAAGGCTAAATCCAAAAACTGAGAAACTGAGGCAAATGTCACTCTGCTGTCTCATAGAGCTGGTATTTTATTATGTGTATTATTATTATTTGTCATTGTTTTACCATTTTTATTCCATTAGTGTTTTTTTTTACTTCCCTTCCTGATGTTTAGTTTTCCTCATTTAATTTCTCTGTTTAATTGCATTGTTTCACGGGTTTTTCTTGCTCCCTCTTTCTTGTATTTTAATGGTCCTTCTTTAACTTCTCCCATGTTCTAATAACAAACAGTTCTTGATTGGGTAATTTCTCTTCTGGGTATCCAAATCATATATTTCTTGTCATATTATTGTTATCCCAGTACTATTGTAAATAATTGTTGTTCTGTACAATTGAACATATTACACAGCAACCTCCCATATTCTTATCCCACTTCACTTCAATCCTGAGCATTATTATTTTTCTGGTTAACTCTTTTCTATCTCACACTATGCCTACTTTCTATCCTTTACTCTCACTACAGCTAAAGTCATCATCTAACTTTGCAAAACTGCTCTGTTTTCTGGATTCAGCTGACAATCCTCCTCCCCTCTAACAAGAGTTTTATCTCTTTTTCACCTTTTACAAAAAGTGTCTAGTTGGATGAAATATCACACTTAAAGCTATACATATCCAAATAATCTCCTCTCTATTCTCTACCTGATGGTACTTTGAATCACATAAAACACTCTCCTCCTGTCTTAATCCATTTTGCCTAACCCTGCCACTGATCACATACAAGAAGAGGTGGGAACTGCAAACACCAGTATACTTGCGGGAAGACAAAGACCACCAACAAAGGAACCACTAAAAGGTAAAAACCCAAGTATACAATAGCACCCACACAAACAGAAGAAAGGGTAAACCTAGAGCATCCAGACAAGCGGATCAAAGTCACCACACGATAAACCCCATGGAATGCCTACCACAGAAGTTCACCTTACAAAGACAGCTTGCAAAGGGAAACTTCAGGAATTGCAGAAATAAACAAAAAGAGTCAACTAAAATGAGGACACAAAAGAAGAACATGCAATCAAAAGGAATGGAAGATTCCCAAATAAAACAGCTAAACAAAATGGAGGTAACCAAACTATCAGACATAAAATCCAAAATAATATTTATACAGATGCTCAAGGAATTCACAGACAACTACAAAAAACTGAGTGAGAACTACATCAGCATGAAAAAGATAACAGAAATATAAATAAAATTCAGGAAGAAATGAACAATAAAATCTCAGAAATTAAAAGCTCTCTAGAAGAAATTACAAGCAGATTGGATGAAGCAGAGGATTGAATAAGCGAGCTGGAGGACAAGGTAGAAAAAACACGCAGAAGGAGCAAGAAATAGAAAAGAGATTCAGAAAGAATGAAGAGGTAGTTAAAGAAGCTGCTAAACAACATGAAGCATAATAATAGCCCTATAATAGGAATACCAACAGGAGAAGAAGAATATCAAGTGATAGAAAACCTGTTTGAAAAAGTAATGATGGGAAACGTTCGTAATTTTATGAGGGGAAAAGTCACACAAATCTAGGAAACACAGAGAGTCCCAATCAAGAGGAATCCAAAGAGGCCCACTTCAAGACACATCATACATAAAATGGCAAAATTCCAAGACAAAGGCAGAATCTTACAGCAAGGGAGAAACAGGACGTAACATACAAGGGATCCAGGATAAGACTAGCAGCTGACTTCTCAGTGGAAACACTCCAAACCAGAAGAGAATGGCAAGAAATATGCCAAGTAATGAAATCCAATGACCTTCAACCAAGACTAGTTTACCCAGCAAGGCTCTCAAATAAAATGGAAGGCCAAATGAGGAGCTTCCCAGACAAAAGAAGTCTAAAAGAGTACAACTCTAAGAAACCACATTTGTAAGATGCTAAAGACACTGCTGTAAGAACAGGAAGAAAAAAGTGAGAGAAAGAGGAACACAGATACAAAATACTGGCAATAAACAAGTCCCTTTCAAACAAACAACCATAAATAGAGTAAATGCTCCAATCAAAAGACATAAAATAGTGGAATGTATAAGAAATCACGACCCATATATATGCTGCCTACAAGAGACCCACCTCAGAACAAAAGACCTGCACAGAATGGAGGTGAAGGGCTGGAAGTAGATACTCCAAGCAAATGGAGAGGAAAAAAAGAAGCCAGGGAAGCAATACTCATATCAGACTCCAAGAAGACGGCCATATTTTCTTTTTTCTTTTCTTTTTTTTTTTTTTTTGCATGTAGCTGTAGGAAATTTCAGGGGAAAAGGGAAGGGTTAACAGGAACATGTATAAAGTACACATTGACAAAAACTAGTAGGGGTGAAAATGGGAGAGAGGTGGGGAGGGCTTGCGGTGTGCTTGGGTGTGAGTGAAAGACAGAAAACTCTACATGAACAACAATTAAAATGAAATTAAAAAAATAAAATGTATATTAAAAGAAGGAAAAGGGCCATAAAAACAATCCGAGAAAGCCACTTTATAATACTCAAGAAAGGAATCCATCGATGAGACATAAACATTGTAACTGTGTGTGCACCCATCTTAGGAGCACCCAAATACATCAATAAAATCTTGGAG
>PVKU01015381.1:0-18595 GCA_004027475.1 Anoura caudifer | reverse complement strand
CCTTCCCTGAGAGCCCTTTTGTGACCATGCCTGTCTTAGGTCATCCCTCCCTTTAGGAATCTTACCCGTCATTGGCTAACCAGTCATCCGCCTGGGGCCGAGCACAGTGAAGAGAAAGGGGGCAGAGGTAGTGCCACTGCCAGGGAGATAAGCTTTGTCTCCTCAGTGGCATATGGTTCCAAGGTCTCTTTACTCAGCCTTAGCCATGGCAGGTTACAGCTTCTGAAACCAGGCAGGAAGGTTCCCAACATTTTAAAAAAGTATTTTTGGAAAGTTTAGTCTAAATACAATACAATTAAGATATGAGTTGTTAAAAAACAGAAGCACAAGTATAATTTTGAATGTGAGAATTCATGATGAATTTTTTTTCAAATTATAAGAGAAAGCTTATTTACAGTAGAGAGTCACAGAAATAGAAGAAGTGAGCCACGGAAGAAATAGGCTCAGGAAACAAGTTAGAGCAAAAGAAGGGCCCTTGGAGGCTTGGAGCTTAGGAAGGAGAGAGAGAGAGAACCTAGGGAAAGGAGGGGAAAGGCATGGACATGCTTCATGGAGAGAGAGCCACACCGGTGATGGTTTTGCTTGTTGTTAGTCACAAGAAGAAAAGGCAATGTGCATGCATCATTATAGACCTATTACTACAGACTGACAACTGAAATAAATAAATCCATAGGGTCAATGGCTCAGGGACATTATTGTCAGGTATGCAGTACATCAATTCAGAAAGAGATGAGAACTACACAAGTGTTCAGAGAACTTTTCAGATGACTGTAACACTATCAATTCAAAATTACTTTTTACTTTATAAGATACAAAAAACCAAGACGTATAAAATATTATAGAGAACACAGTAAATCTCCTACCTTAGTTCCCTTCTCAGAAGAAAAGGACTGCTACAAGTTTCTTACAGCTAAACAATCTTCTTTTATATGACCTTTCTTCTTCAAAACTTGTTACTCTTCCTGCATTTTCATTTCAGTTGCCTCCAACCTTATTCCATACACTTACTCAACATGTAGTCCTAAAGAGGACGGTGCTACAAACTTTACACTCCAAAACAGGCTAATGTAATTGATAATGGAGAAAATAAAATAGAATAAGCCTTGCTAAGAGAATCACTTAAAATGGAGTCAAGAGGCTATTGAGAAAGTGGGACCAATGCACATTTCATGTCTTATTTTTTGAAACTATTATTAAGTTGCCGACCTATTGCTAAACTCAGCTCAAAGCCAAACAACAAACACACCAGATCAAAGATTGCTACCTGGACATTTATAAAATTTACACATTCCTAATCACAGTGACCAGACCATCTGCATTCTTTACCTTGGGAAAAAAAAAATTCATTTTGACAACCAGCATCCTTCATTTACATAACTGGCCTAACCAATCACAACGGACCTAATTAACATACTTCATTTACACGGAGGACCTTAATGGGTACAGCTCTTACATTCTGCCCTTTATCAACCTTGCCTTTCTTTCTTCCCTTTGGAGCACAGTTAGGTTGCTACCTGAATCTGTGTCTGGGGTTTCAATACTTCATTTGCTAAAATAATCACTTTTTAGTCCTTATTGTAGCCTAAATCTTAGTTTTTGTGAACATAAATATAAAACTGCTAAAATTAGCCCATTTTTCAAGATGATGTTAATGGTTAGATGCCTTTCTTCAATATGAAAGAAAATCCACTTTTATCAACGTGTATTTTCATGACTGGACGGGTTTATCTAAAACAGTCACTATACCAGAGTGAGTGGGAATAACCTGAGTTATACAAATCAAGCACACCTTGGGGCTAAGGTCACCGTGGTGGTTAAATACTGGGACGATGTGGAAGTAGACCTTGTTGAGTCACCCTTAGGGGCAAGGACACCTAAAGTCTATTTTTAAAATATATTTCATTGATTATGCTATTACAGTGGTCCCATCCCCCCCTTTACTCCCCTCCGCCCTGCACACCCCTCCCACTCGAATTCTCCCTCTTTAGTTCATGTCCATGGGTCATACATGTAAGTTCTTCGGCTTCCACATTTCCTGTACTATTCTTACCCTCCCCTGTCTATATTCTACCTGCCATTTATGCTACTTATTCTCTGTGCCTTCCCCCACCCCACTCCCTTGCTGATAACCCTCCATGTGATCTCCATTTCTGTGATTCTGTTCCTGTTCTAGGTATGTTTTTGTTTTTGTTTTTGTGTTAGGTTCAGTTGTTAATAACTGTGAGTTTGTTGTCATTTTACTGTTTATATTTTTTACCTTCTTTTTCTTAGATAAGTCCCTTTAACATTTCATATAATAAGGGCTTGGTGATGATGAACTTCTTGAACTTGACCTTATCTGAGAAGCACTTGATCTTCCCTTCCATTCTAAATGACAGCTTTGCTGGGTAGAGCAATCTTGGTTGTAGGTCCTTGCTTTTCATGACTTGGAATACTTCTTTCCAGCCCCTTCTTGCCTGCAAGGTCTCTTTTGAGAAATCAGCTGATAATCTTATGGGCACTCCTTTATAGGTAACTGTATCCTTTTCTCTTGCTGCTTTTTGAGATCCTCTCTTTACCTTTAATCTTGGCTAATGTAATTATGATATAGCTTGGTGTGTTCCTCCTTGGGTCCAACTTCTTTGGAACTTACTGGACTTCCTGGAAGTCTATTTCCTTTGCCAGATTGGGGAGTTTTCCTTCATTATTTGTTCAAATAAGTTTTCAATTTCTTGCTCTTCCTTTTCCCCTTCTGGCACCCCTATGATTTGGATGTTGGAACATTTAAAGATATCCTGGAGGTTCCTAAACCCCTCCTCATTTTTTTGAATTCTTGTTTCTTCATTCTTTTCTGGTTGAATGTTTCTTTTTTCTTTCTGGTCCACACTTTTGATTTGAATCCTGGTTTCTTTCCTCTCACTGTTGGTTCTCTGTACATTTTCCTTTATTTCACTTAGCATAGCCTTCATTTCTTCCTCTAATTTGCGACTATATTCAACCATTTCTGTGAGCACCCTAATTACCAGTGTTTTGAACTGTGCATCTGATAGGTTGGCTATCTCTTCATTGCTTGGTTCTATTTTTGGAGCTTTGATCCGTTCTTTCACTTGGGCCATTTTTTTGTCTCAGTGTGCCTGTTTTATAGTGAGGAGTATAAATATCTTGGGTATTCACCAGGGCAGGGCAACCCATGTCACTGCATTGTTGCACTGTATATGGGGGAGGGGCTGAGAGGGAGCAATGTCGCTTGCTCCACTCTCTGTTGGTGTTGTCACTTCCCCTGCTACCCACAAGCAAATTGGGCCCTTCTAGTGCTGTTTCCCAGGTGGATGGGTTTGTGTACATTCTAGGACCTTGTGGGTCTGTCCAGTGAACTCTCCTGTGAGGCTGGGAACTTCTCCTGCTGCCGCCTCAACCCCTACAGGTGTTTTCAGTCAGAGCCTTTGAGGCTTTATTTCCCCAGTGGAACTCTGGGTTGCTTGGTCTCTTTCACTCCACAGTTGTTCCTTCTGGTTTATCTGCACTTCAGTGTGGGACCACCCACTCTGCCAGCTGCTGCCTTGCTGGGAGTCCTCTCCACAACCCTGCCTGACTCTGCCCCTCCTACCAGTCTGGATGAATGTTTCTTCTTTAACTCCTGGTTGTGCAACTTCCATACAGTTTGATTTTCTGTCAGTTCTGGATGCTTTTTGTTTTTAAATTTGTTGTTGTCCTTCTTTTGGTTGTCCGAGGAGGCACAGTGTGTCTACCTACTGCCTCCTTCTTGGCGGGAAGTCCCTTAAAGTCTATTTTTGACATTGACACAAATTTGAAGAAGATACAATTTATGTGATTCTTTTTTTTATGTGATTCTTAATTTAGAAAGCCAAAACAAAATATATGACCTGCCTAAGACTGTGAGGATAAAGTAAGTATATTTTGTTACATAGAATTAGGCAAAGTTCTTCTGTGGACTTACTAAAAGTGTAATTAGCTAATATAAAATTATTATATATTACAATCTAGTGTTTTACAATTTATTATTAAGTTAGAGAAATATCTTAAGGAAATAAATTTTCAGAAAAATACTAGTTTTTGTGTATGGCCACAAAGCCACTTAGCTTGGAAGAGTGCTGAGGCTCACGATTTGGATTGACTAAAGTTGATTTCATTTTATGTAACTAATAAGTCAGCAAAAAGAAATGCAAAAGATTAAAAAGGTATAATGGTATCAATGAGTGAAAGAGGTTTCCTCATGCTTCTCTTTTTCACCACAGAGTTATGTCCAAAGTTCCGCCACTGAGAAGTCTAGTTCCATCAAGGACTGACCCTATTACTACATGAGAATTTATTTTTCCATTACAGTGCACCATTGACCCTTGCTGAAATCTCAATTCAGTAAGCTTAGCTATAGCTGACCAAACCTATAATATGCCCATACTCCAAAAAAAGAAAGTATTAAATTTTAAGATAATTTGACAAATATTTATCAAATACCTTCTAAATCTTGAATACCATACCAGACATTGGAAAATGACCAATTTATATTTACATTTGGGTTGATTTCTCTGCCAGAGATATACTACGTATTTTGAGGGAAGTTAGAGATTCCTAAGTTGTTTTATTTAAATGGATCAAATATCTCAATAATACTAGAGAAATTGTTTTATCAAGTAGCACATTGAACTGTGGGCCAGGAAACATTTTCTCTCAAGGTATTATTGAAGGATATTTTACATGATTACAGTGATATTTATTTATTTAGGAGCTTACTTATTTATTTTTAGACAGAGGTCAAAGGAGGGAGAAACAGAGAGAAAAGAAACATCAGTGTGTGGTTGCCTCTCACACGCCCCCCACCAGGAACCTTCCCTGCACCCCAGGCATGTGCCCTGACTGGGAATCAAATCAGAACCCTTTGGTTCACAGGCCTGTACCCAGTCCCACTGAGCTACACCAGCCAGAGCTTACAGTGATATTTAAATAAACATTCTTAGGGATATGAGCTCACATACTGCTACTTCATTTATAAATTCACTTATTCCAGACAGCTTCTAAATCTTATTGAAGACACCAAATGCAGTCTAACCTATCCACGTGATTTAAAAGAATTAAATCAGGTACTTTTTTTTTTTTTTTTAATTGTGCTAATAGCATCAACATCCTGTTTCCCTATTCTTTCACGACTGGCCTCAGGGTAGACTACTCTCCCAGTCCAAACTATCTTCTTTTCAAGGTCATATGACTGGCTCCTGAGGTTTTAATGACGCTTCCAGGACCCTGGCTTGTCCATAAGTCATCCATACAGTCCTCTCTGCGGAAAAAGACTGAAGAGGCAAGATAGTGTTTAGGCACTAGTGTTTGTAGCTACAGTTCAGATTTTACATAATGCTCCCTAGTTTGTCCTCTCTTTCAGAAGCAGGCACTCGTTCTATTCTGCCAAGTTTGTTATGTAATAGGCAAGGGCCTTTGCAGAGTGAAGACACATTCAAAAACAAATACCTAAATGCTTGATCTTGCTTAGGAAGACAAAGTTTAGTAAAATGTAGAAAATAAAATACTTTCATGGGCATGAGGTGCTTGACCAGTACAAATGTTCTCTAACTCATTATATAATTCATTCTAATCCAAAGCGTTTCAAACTAAATTCTGACTTTTACTCAGGAGGATATAAGCATAAACATTTTTAAAGTAATTCCTTATTAAAGACCTGACATGTCTTCCCTTTTATCTATCCAAATGAGACAAATTCATAGAAACCTATGTCTCTAGTTTATCACTTTAAAGATAATTGTTGGTATCTAATTTTTTTAAAAAAGATTTATTTACTTATTTTTAGAGAGAGGGGGAAGGAGAGAGAAAGAGAGGGAGAGAAACATCAACATGTGGATGCCTCTTACATGCCCCTTACTGGGAACCTAGCCCACAACCCAAGATTGTGTTCTGATGGGGAATCGAACCCCCATCAGAAACCTTTGTTTCACAGGACGGTGCTCAATCCACTGAGCCACACCAGCCAGGGCTCTGTTCTTAATATTTATAATACTGTTTGTTTTTATTTTTTTATTGATTTGAGGGAGAAAAACATCAATTTGTTGTTCTACTTATTTATGCATTCATTGGTTGATTCTTTTATGTGCCCTGACTGGAATTTAGCTTGTAATCTTGGCACATTGGCGGAATGAGCTACCCAGCCAGGGCCAATAGTCTCTGCAGTGAAACCAAGGCTGTAGCCCATGCCTGTGTTATGGGCTTAGTAGTCACCATGTAAGTTCTATACTTTTAATAAACCAAGTTTCCAATATTATGCTTTCATGTGTATATAATATAATATTAAGGTAAATCTATACCTTCCACAATTATTTTCTAGGTAAGTTATTACATGGCAATTCAAGACAACTACTGATTATTAAGAAGAGCCATATGAAACACCAACGTGTGACCATTTTTTACCTATGAAAACAGCAATTTAATTTGATTCTACCTAATTACATGGTGGTTTCAAGAATAATGTATATAACTTAATAAAAATCATAATAGAGAAATAGAGGAATCAATTGCAATAATCTAGAATTTAATTCTGACCAATATATATAAAAATTGTTTTCCCGCATCCAAGATTATCAAATTTATATGGTTTTCATACTTAAAATCTTAAGCTATCAATTATGGGCAAGGCCTGAAAAGTGAGAAAATATACGTACAAACTGGGAAGGTCCATAATGAACATATTTTTATTTCAAGAAAAAAATGCATTTTTTTAAAAAAGAAAATGGTAAGATAATAGTGTTAAACTTTGGAGTGTCAAGGAAAATGTTCATAGCTTTATTTATCTGTTCGCTTTAAATTATTTTAAAATACTGATAAAAACTAGGAAGAAAGCATCTTACCTATAGCCCATAAACTATTTAAAATTTCATAAAAAGAAGACTCTCTAATTTCTTTTCTTCAAAATAGCATATACTAAACAGATTAGCTACATGTACTTAGCAAATTGTTTTTAGAAAAATGAAGTCAAACTGGTTTGTAACTTGCTTTAATCATGGATACTTTCCTGGTCAGTACATAGATCTGCTTCACTGCTTTTAATAGCTGCAAAGCATTTCACGAAATGCATGCTACATAATGTATTTGATCATTTATCTACCCTTGCAATACTTCTTTTTTTTAATGTATTTCATTATGTTTGTATGATTAGTGAAAACACTGTGGCCCCTTTACACTGGGTTGTGGGCTAAGCTTTGGTAAATTTTGAGGTCATTAAAGAATTTTCCTTAAAAATACGACTTAGAAAACAGCCTACATTTATATTAGACTATGTTTGTGAAGAATACAAGAATTGCAGAAAGAAAAGCTAGCAGAAACATACATATAAACATACACACACATAGATGGAGAAAGAGGTGATTCTCTCATGAGTTTATATTGAACATCCAACCCTGTAGAGAATTTTTATAAGTTTATTTGAGCCAAACCAATGACAATTACTGGGAAATCTCAATGGATTGAGAAAACCCTCCATAGAATGGCAGTTTTACAGTTTATTTTATACATTACCATCAAAGGAGGAGGCATAAGGAAGGCTACATGAAATTCACTGGTGGTTGATTAGGGAGGCAGAGAAAACAAAGGGGGAAAATATCTGAAACTGGATAAAGAGTTAAATGAAGTCCTGGCCAGGTAGCTCAGTCGGTTAGAGTGTTGTTCTGATTCACAGGGGTTGTGACTTTGATCCCAGGTCAGGGCACATACAGGAAGTAGTCAATAAATACATAAATAAGTGGAACAACGTTGATGTTTCTCTCTCTCTTTTCTTTCTCTTTCTAAAGTAAAAAAAAAAAAAAATTAATAGTAAAATGAAGAGACAAATACTCCTACACTGGTGTGTACAGGATAGTTAGTTGACATTTACAGCCCATAGAGATGGCATTTGGGCAACAAGATAACAATGACTGATCTGTGCTCTGGTGAGCGATTGTGCTCTGAGGAGTCTGGAAAAGGGGGATTACTCTGACATCCCAAAGGTATGTCATCTTAGATGCAAAAAGACAATAGGCAGGTTCAGGTGAGGTAAAGAGTGACCTTTGTGAGGAAAGATACTGGCCTAGGACATGACAACCTGCCATGACTTGCTTTCAGTTTAAAAGTTTTAATTTTTCAGACTATCCTACGTGGTTACTTTAGGTCTCTGAGTCTGTAAGCCCCTTTATGCAGGCCTCTTTTGAGTTTGTCAGGTTTAGTACGTGGCTCCTTTTCCATTTATAATATTTATAATGACATAATATTAAGAAGAATGGACGAGAAAGCCATTGTACAGTGAGACCTTTAACCTCATGAAGTGTTTCAAGTCCAAGACTCTCAGTGCATGTTAGCCCTTACATTTTTTATGCTTTGAGGATTAAGGCATTCTGAGCTAAGGATACGGTAAAGTGTCTTGCAAGCTTCAAAGGGATGTAGCAGAATAGGAAAAGCAGATGTTTAGTAAATAGGTAAGGCCCCTAATTCAGCAGAATTTTCTCCTGAGCCCGCAACTAAAGATGCCCTTAGCTCAAACCAATCCACATACCACAGAAGCATATCTTGGGGTAACTAGCTCAGAACCTCTAAACAGGTGAATACACCTTTGAAATAACCAGCCTTAAGAGAGAACATAATTTTGTTAACTATCCTGTAATGTAATTCCCATGTTGCTCTCTCCCACCTTCATGTTCCCTTCTTATTTCAAATGCATAAAAGAAACTGCAAAACTGTCATTCTCCAGAGAACTTGAGATCTTGCTCCTTGGCAACTGTCAGTTTGGCTCAAATAAGCTCATAAAATTCTCTTTAAGTTTGGACATTCTTATGTTGACAGTAGCATTGGCGTTGCTCTTTGAGATTATAAATTCAAATGAATGGGCCCTACCTTAAAACTGAATTAGATGGCATGAGAGGGAGCCCAGGAATCTGTTTTGTAAGCTCTCCACTTGATTCTTATGCATGTTAAAGTCTGAGAACCAGTGCTTCAGAGTTCAGTCTCACGTGATTCTTATATGAGCATTTCCATTAATGATCACGAAAGGATCCATAGGTCATCTACAGGGCCAACATACGCATTAGGCAAGGAGGCACAGTGCCAGGGGCCCATGATACTTTTAAAGTCCTATAAAAAGTGTTTTAATGTTACTTCTTTAAAAATCAGAAGAAAAAATTAATGCAATGATAATAATAAATATGTAATAATGAATCCAGCCTGGATTGTATCTTTATACTAAAGCAGCTTTAAAATTAACTAATGTAAAAATTAAAAGCACAGTTTTATATGTAGCACTCTAACTTTGGCTTAAAAATAGTTCCATGTATTTCTTGTGAAGGAAGGGCACCATGAGAGCAAAAATGCCTAGGGCACAGGAAAGCCATAATTTAGCCCTAATTACCTGAAAACTTGACTGTAAACTAAATGCTGACACTGGACGTGCCTGGTAGGAACTGATCATTATAAGAAATGTGTTATTATGAGGATATAGTCATTTAAAATATTTTAAAAATTAGTTTGGGACAGAAAGCATTGACTAAAAGAACTAGAAAATTTTTTTAAAAAGAGCATAAAGCATGGTAGGATTAAACATGAGTAAAAAATTAGGAAAGCAAGAAGTTGAAGGTGAACTGAAATATTACAATGTAGAAATTATGTTAAAACAGAAACTTATATACTTACAACAGAAACATACATTATTCTCATATAACACTTGCTGAAGAACAAAAATTTCAAGATCTAATTTGCTTTATTGAAGAATTCATGAATCAGGTAGCACCTCATCTAATAATTAAAACCGTACCCTCTAAAAAATAAAATAACATAAAAGGGTGTTATGAGGAGCTGCACAAAATGGAAGAAATGGGGCAGTCCCTCCCAGGAAAAGCAGTGGGTTTTACCAGGCAGGTTCCCTCACTAGTGCTGACCAAGAAATTCCAGATTGATTGAGATTGCTTTACCCCCCTCCTAGAGTTTCTGATTCAGTGGGCCAGGAGTGGGCCTGAGAATCTGCATTTTTAACAAGTTCCCAGTTGATCCAAAAGCTGCTTGCTGATCATGGGATCACACTATGAAAAACATTAGGTTAAACAATCTTTGAATTTCTTTCCAGTTCAATTATTATTTTATGAGTTTGCAATTACAAGTGAAACTATCATTTTTTTTGTATTCAGTTATAAGGTTAAAGATATTTTCAGAAATCACTATTCTTTCATACAAATATGATCAACTAGGAATTGATAGCATCATATATCTTTTTAAGCAGGATTCAGGCCTAGAAAACTTTGACTTGAGGACATGTACCTAAAACTTAGATGTCCAGAAGGTGTCCAGCCATGTAATATGAAAGAGATGTTTACTGAAGAAGATACAGGATACAAGAAACATTGTACATAGGATAGTGACACCTCAGTCCCCTTTAAAGTAGTCATCTTGTGACCTCATACGGTTCTTTCAATGACAATCAGATGCCTCATTGTATTTTCCCAAATCTCATCAACAGTCTGAAATCTCTTCCTTTTCAAAGATGATTTTAGTTTTGAAAAAAGCCAGAAGTTGTGGGGTGCCAAATCTGGGCTGTAAGGGGGGTAAGTCACCTGGGTGGTTCGATGGTTCACCAAAAACTGCATGAGATGTGATATATGAGCGAGCGCATTGTTGTGATGAAGCTGCCAATCACCAGTTGTCCATAGCTGCAGCCTTCTGAATTATCTGCAGAGGAATGTTCACGCTTAATGCAAAAATTTGGTGCACCGTCATTGCTCTACTCGCTTTGTCATTTTGAATGTGATGGCCACACAGCACACATGCTCACTCAACAGTGTCTACCACCCCCACTGATGAGCACAGTGTAGTCGTCATTGTTCACATACGCACATTCCAGTCCACTCACCTTGGCTGCCAAGTTACATCAATGTTGCACAAGCCATTCTTGTTATATTAACAATGGCTGGATAACTTTTTCCAGAAAAACCTTGTGTATCAAATATATATTTAGCATATTTACAAATATTCAGTAGCCCTTCTTTAGACATACATTTTGAAGCTCAGGGGTGTTACTAAAAATGTCCTTCATTTTTAGAAATATGACTAATTACAAAATCAGTTCTCTGAGATATATGTTTGATTTTATTAAAGTCTAGCATGCCTTTATTGTTTAAATTTAGCAAATTGCATTCAAATATAAGCTATCTTTTAGTTGTCATATTAGACACAATTCTGGGATAAAAAAGTAAATATAATGGAGAAAAGTTAACTATTGAAATTCAAATGAATGGGTAATTACACTGGATACAATAAGCTAGTTTATTTTTTCTAGTTACTTTATTAAAGAAAACTTGGAAAAAAACAAACAAAGCAGTGGACTGACAACCCAAATCCTACTGCCTTTTCCCTTACTCCGTTCCCAAGGATGAACCCTGGACTTACTTCTCTTGCAGACTCAGTAAGTCAAACATCTCATTTCCAGCCATACCCACTATGACTATTTTCAATCTCATTATAATCCCTAAACCTTGACTCCTCTATTTTCTCACTGTCTTTAGTTCTCTCCCCATCTAGTTTAGATTCCATGATACATTATTTCAATTATTCTTTCTTGATTATATGCTCCAGTACCTTGCTTTTCTGCCCTGTTCCTGCTCCCCTCCCCTAAAACCTTCATCCTGAGTAAACCCTGTTACCCACCTTCCCCGTTGGGTCATAGGAGGGTGAGCATCCCTGAAGAAAGTCACCCACAAGAGAAGTTTGGTTCCACTACAACCTCATGAGTGCCTCCTCTCGGGGAACTTTTGTATTACCAGCCTTTCTACCAGGTTATCAAGTCAACATGCTCTCCAGCTGTCTACCACAACTGTTTCAAAGTTCTCCAACCCTTTTGCTATCACTTTCAGTAGAATTCCTTGTTTCCTACCTCAAAGAGAAATACGACACACAAGAAAAATATTCCCTTTGTTTACCAAAACTACCTGCATCTGTTCTCACCCATTCTATTTGTTATTTCTTATGGTTAAAATAGGGGAGAATCCATCCTTCTTTAACTCAGTCCCTGCACACATTCGGAGTTCCATACCCCAGTACCTTCATGATCCCCACTGTCCTCAGTCCACTAGAATTAGTCTTTTTTGCAAAAGAAAGTGCTAATTCTACTCTTTATAATTTTTAGGGTGTTTTGACCGTACCATACCTTTGAGAGTAGGCAACACACCAGCATAGCTGTAGCCTATTTGTACCAGAAACATGTATTCAGAAGGGCCCATATTAAGAATCCTCAGTTTTCTGTGCAGTCTGGGTCCTGTAAGAAAGAATGATCACCGGTGATGACCAAAGACTAACAATTTTAAGACTACACAATCTTCCCATGCAAGCAGAATTCAAAGGAAAACAGGACTGAGACAATGAATAGGATAAGCATGAGATCCTTCCCAAAACTACTTCTCTCCTGGGACTCTTTGCTCAATTAATAGTTTCAACATATTTCACTAACCAGAAAACTAGGAATTGCTCTTGTTTTTTTTTTTTTAAATTAAAATTTTCTGAATACATCTTGAATCTATTCATTTTTTCAATTCCAATGACCCCAACCTAGCCTTAGCCACTGTCACTTTTCAGCACTACAACTATATATTGATTGATTGATTGATTGATTGATTGATTTTCTCTAGAGAGAGGAAGGGATGGGGGAAGGAGGGAGAGAGAGAAAGAGAGAGAGAGATTGTGAGGAAGTTAGGTTTGCTGCTCCACTTATTTATGCATTCCTTGGTTGCATCTTGTATGTGTCCTGACAGGGATCAAAACTGCAAACTTGGTGTATCAGGGCCCTCCCTACCTACTTCACTAGCCTCATCTTGCAGCATTTTCATCTTAATTAGCTCCAACCACTTTGTATTTCTTTCAGTTCCTCAAATGCTTCATCTTTTTTTCCGCTTTAGGCTTTTTAGCATGTTTTACCCTCCCTCAGCAATGCACTTTTTGTCTAGAGTCTTGCTCCAGTAGGTTAATACTTGTTTGCTAAATGAATAGACAAATGAATACAACATATTTAAAATAACCTTTCCCAAGGAAAATTCAAAATCGCAGAATTCTAGAACCCACACTCCTTTAGAAACCATCTAATACAATCTACTGAAGGGTCCAGAAAAGGTTTTTGCCCCAAGTAACTTTGAGGTAGAAACCTAGGAAAAATATCCTAAAAAGGATCAGCAATCCAGGGGTGAACCTAAGGTCTGGCTTTGAGGACTACAATAGTGAAACAATTTGACCTGTTTTGAGGTCAGAAGGAAGACTTGAATGGTAACAGATACATAATAACAAACTTTCTCTCTGTCTATGGCTACAAATTTTTCCTTTATATCACAATTGTTTCCTTTATTTTAGCCAGATTTAAAATACTTTCTAGGCCCTGTCCCATGGCTCAGTTGGTTAGAGCATCGTCCTGATGCATCAGGGTTGAAGGTTTGATCCCTGGTGCAGGCATTTCAAGAAGCAATCACTGAATGCATAAATAAGTGGAACAACAGATCGATATTTCTCTCTCCTTTCCTCTCTCTCTGTAAAATCAATAAATAAAAATTTTTAAAAATAAATTATGTATAAAACTGCTTGAGTGAACATTTGTTTTATTCCAGTAGAGCTTAAGAGTTATTAATAAAACAGTAACCCAGTTTGAATATACTTTTTTTAAAAACATAGTTATCAATAATGTTCTTTCAAACACTACACTTAGAAGCAACCTATAGGTAGACCATGACTAAATGCAAATTTCAGAAGACAGTAGTGGATTCTCTAAGTTATGTCTGGCTGATACTTTTTCAAGGGCTATGTGCGTCTGTGTCAGGTGGAATAACCCAAATGGAGTCGCTTGTGGTAAGACCCACCGAAACTTACTACCTAAACTGATTTCAGTTTCGGATTGCCCCAGGATTGCAATTTTAAATGTTTTAACAAGCCATTGCTGGTGATTTAGTTGCATGCTAAAGGTTGAGGACCATTGGTTTAATCCATACTTCTCTTTAAAAATTGGAATTATGGAGTTCCACAGAGATTAGGTAAAACTAGTAACACAAAAATAAAACAGTGAGTTTGTCTGAAAGACACTAATTTACTTGCTTAAAAGATATCTTTTATATAATTTCACCTTGTTTCCCAGTCCATGTGCTTAAATTTTCTGTGGTTACTGTAACAAGTTACTAACTTAGCAACTTAACAAAAACTCATTATATTACAGTTCCGAAAGGTCAGAAGTCCAACATCTGTCTCCTGGGCTAATTCAAGGCGTCATCTTTGCTTTTTGAAAGCTCTAGGAAAGAAGCAGTTTCCTTGCCTTTTCCACATTCCTGGACTCCTGGCATCTTCTTCCATTTTCAAAAAGCGTGTACGTATTTTAACATCAGTGATTGTTTTTTGAAACTAAATTTTGAAGTCTTTGCAAATGAGTGCAGCCACCCCCTCTGCTTATTACCTCCACACGTCAGTATTTCACTGTCATTGGCGCAGACAATGCCAGTCGTAGGAACGGATCATCCGATCTCCTCAAGCAACAGAACAACAAATTACAATAAATTATACTTACCACATCATTGTACTAAATCAGGAGAGATTATTATTTCATTTTAGGACAAGATTTTAAAAGAAGTTTTAAATAAAAAGATTTTCTGCTTATACCCTTGGTTAACTGGTTAACCAAGGACAATTCAACTGGTTAGAACAGTTCATTCCCCCAAAGACGGCACTTAATCACGTTTTTCCGCATCATTTTAATTCGCACTGATCTATAGCGTAATTTTTTATTTTTATTTTTTAAAAAGATGAATAGTGAGAGACTTACGGAAACTATTCAATTAGAAGACAACCCACTCAAAGGAGTTCAGTTTCAGGGGTGGGACCATGCATTACTTCTTTTAACTTCTGTTTTTCAAATTTTCATTATTGAACATGCCTTATCTTTATGATAAAAAATGAAAGAAAAAGGGAAAAGAGAAACGAACATGATACAGTCACTTGCAAACTACAGGCCTGACTTGTGAAGTAGTTTTCGAGTCGCTAGGACAGAAATGACAGGCCATTTTTTTACGCCGTCACGTGAAGCACACATAGAATCTCCCCCGATACATTTTTTGAAAACTTCTGTAACAATGAATGAAGACCACAGATCATTTCTAAGTTGCTGACTGCACTGCCTCACTCTCCTTGTCCTCTTTAGCGGGGAGTGGTTTAAACTCTGAGGCCCCCTCAGACAAGTGAACTTCTAACATTTTCTTGAAGGGACTCGTGGTGCCCCAGAAGCCCCATTTCATCACCGGCCTGGACGGGAAGGAAGCGCGCCCGCAGCGGGTCCGCCACCGGCCGGGCATTCGGGGCGACGCCGGTCTAGGCCGAGCCGGCGCCGGGGAGGGCCGGCCCTAGCGAGAGCCGGGGCGCCGGGCTCCCCCGGTCGGCGATCCGGGCGCCGTGGGCAGCTTCGCGCGCGCGAGCCGAGCCCGGGTTCCTGGGGGAAAGCGGGGCCGGGGGCCGCGGCGTCGGGGCGGGGGCGGGAGCCGGCAGCACCGTGGGGGAGGAGCGGCGGCGGCGGCAGCTGGAGCTGCTGTGGCGACGGACGCGAGGCGGTGGCAGAGACCCACCCCTGTCCACATGGACAGTCGCAAAGGCCTCCGCTGATGCATTGCCCCCTGGGCGGGGTGGGCGGACAGCCGTAGCGGCGGCGGCGGCTGCACAAGGAGCGAGGGGCCTGAGGAAGCCTGACAGTAGCAGCCCCAGCGCGGCGGGTGCGGCCATTTTTTACGGCCAGGGACGAAGGGAGGCGTGTTTGCGCGCCAGCCTTTAACCTTTCTTCCTGGGGGCCTGTCGCTGGGGAAGTTTCGCAGGCGGCCTGGGTGGGCAGTGGATGGGGAGTCGTGGGCCGAGAGGAACTGGGCCTGGAAAGCGCCGCCGCCGCCGCCGCCGCTCTCATTGCCCCGGAGGGGCCTGAGGAGGATCCGGCGCCGAGAGGCCTGGAGTGTCTGGCCTTCTTTGTGTAGGCCTGTCTGGACGTGGGAGCGCCGCCCGCCTGTCGGCTGAGCCCTAGGCCCGCAACCCTGAGGCGGTTATTCTTCTGCGGTCCGGCCCCTCTTCCCGGCGAGCGCGGCGGCTGTGTGGGCCATGGATTAAGGAGGAGGCGGCGTGGGAGGAGGAAGATGGCGGCTGGCAAGAGTGGCGGCAGCACAGGGGAAATTGCTTTTCTGGAAGGTACTTCTATATCTGCCCTTGCCGGGGTGCGTAAGGAAACACAGGAGAAGGTGCCCCCCCCCTCCCGATACCCGGATATTCGGTTGTTAGTACTGAGTGGGTTCGGGGGGCGGTGGAGGTACAGGGGGGCGGGGGCTGCCCGGGCTATGGCGGGGAGGGAACGTGCCGTGAGGGCGCTGGGTTCGAGTCCGCGGGTGCGAGGGTCTCGGGCCCGACCGGGGCCGGCGAGGGGGGACGCCTAGATTGGCCGGGCGAGCGTCCTGTGGGAGGGCAGGCGTCAATCTGACATTTTTGGATGTTTTTTGGCGGTGGCCTAAGGGTGAGAGCAGTTGCCTTCAGGTCTTGTTGGGGGTTCATGGGAAGTTTCAAATTGCTGCAGTTGGTGAAATTGGGGGCCCGGGTAAGCAGGATGGGAGAGGCGCTTCTGCAGAGTCCGTTTTATACCCCCTGGTCTTTCTCTTCTGCAAAGCTGCAGGCTTCTTTTTGCAGTCATCGTTCACATCAGGCCAGGCCTTGTCTGCTATTCTTACAGAATGTGTTTTGCTAAGCATATTTTATGAAATAATTTATCAGAAAAAAAAGAGAAGAAACTCAGTTTTGGGACAGTCACCAAAGCTAACAGACAAAGTTTGGATGGTTGCATTTTTGTCTGCTTGTGAGGGCAGGTTAAACACAGCTAGTCTTAAGAAAAACTCTACCTTGATTATTGTTGGGAGTGGTTGTAATGGGTAACAATATTGGCTCTTTGCCCGTACAGTAAGTATGTAAGGACCCCCCAAATACAGCTAAATTCACTGTAGTTGAGGACAAAGAACTTTACTGTTCACTTTGCCTAGTTTGACTATGGGTTCAATTTCACACTGGTAATTGGGTGTACACACACACACACACACAAAAAAAACGTTTAGGAAGATGAATGTATCTGCTTGTGCTGTAATTGTTAAAAAGTTGAGTAATTGACAAGATGATTTTCCTATGCAGTATAAGTGATACTTTTTTGAAAATAACGAATTAGAAACATTTCTAAGTTAATTAAGTACCACTTAACTGTGGTTAGCAGGTTCTTTAAGGGGGTGTTGAGGGATGGGTCATGCCTTGTTTGTGGCTTTATTAACAAGACCCGGAATAGTGCCTGGAACACAGTAGATACTTAACAGTCTAATGAAGGAATAGGGACTGATGGATGTGGGAGGGAGAAGAAATCTTAATTTACTTAATTCTTCTTCCATGAGTATATATCAAAGCAAAAGGAATCTTACCTTGATATGCAAACCAGCCTTTGTCTAAAAGTGATGTGAATTTTATGAGATTCATAGTAAGAAGATATGAAAAAACTTCTAAGTTTTTCTGGGAGCATTTAACATTACCTCCGTTTTATCTCCATTCCAGTCTGGGCAGAAAAGGTGCCTATTAGAGGCTGAGAGGGGTACAGCTTGTGTTACAGGTGGGGTGTGTGCATCCTTTTTTGTTTTGATATTGAAACCTTAAAAGATGGCTTACTGATACTTATTATATTCCGTAAGCAGATGATTGTGCTTTTGTATTGTGGTAAGTTTCAGGCTTCCATATGCTTAAAAAAAAAAAAATGACAGAGAAAGAGAGCAATTTGTTTTTCCACTTACTTATGCATTCATTGGTTGATTCTTGTATGTGCCTTGACCTGGACTTGAACCCCACAACGTTGGTGTATTTGGACAATGCTCTAACCAACTGAGCTACCAGGCTGGGGCCTCTCCATAAACTTCTGATTCAGTTTAAGTTTTGACTAGATGAACACAGAATAGAAAGAGCACAAATAAAGCTAACAGGCACAGGACTGATGTGAATTTCAAACTGTTACTTTAGTTTATTCTAACTGAAGCATCTGTGAATGTCCAGGTGTGATGAGTTTGAGTTACTTTATGTCTCTTTCAGCATTCTCATGAAGAAAGCAAATGGTAACTTGTTTAGTGTGGGGGAGCTTTATCTGCAGAGCCCCCCCGTCTGCCACGGATGAAAGTAAGTCTACCAAGACATGACCTGCTTGGGGAGGAAAGGTGGCCAATCTCTCAAAGGAGAAGGGCCAGGAGCCTATTCCTCCATGGGCTTTTATTGGGTTCAGTTTGCACGGGAATACAGGTAAAGTGCATCAGTCATTGTCAGGCAGTGAGGATCAAACAATAGACAACATACAAAGAACTATGAGAGCTTATTCTGAGTCAGGGTCAGTTAGCTAAAGGACTATAAGACTTTGGGAAACAAACTCATTTCCTGCTTGGACCCTTATCAGAAAACTGAGGACATTCTTAGCAAAGCAGTTTTCACAGGATTTTATGTATTCTTTCTTAGGCCTGAGAGCCCAAGGGAACTGCCTGTTCCTGCCCAGGGCTGCACTGCCCACCTGCATTGTTTCAGGCTTAAG